>CAMXCT020000669.1:780601-853968 GCA_947184155.2 Cladocopium goreaui | reverse complement strand
TTACTCACTTCTCCCCACCCCAGCACAAAATAAACCACGACGAAACAACTCGTATATCGGGTTATTTTGCATAATATATATATATAAATACATATAAATTTAATCTTTTTTTTAAAAAATTCTGTCGTCATACTCCCTTCCTTCTATTATCATACCCCCCAAAAAAGCGGAGTAAGTAGTACGAAGGCGTTACTCCTATTTATTTTATAATTATAAATAAATAAATAAAAATAAATAAATATATATATATAATATTATATATTATATATATATTATATATATTATATATTATATATTAAATATTATATATTATATATTATATATTATATATTAAATATTATATATTGTATATTGTATATTGTATATTATATATTATATATTATATATTATATATTTTATATTATATTATATTATATATATTATATATTATATATTATATATTATATATTGTATATTATATTTAACAAATTATATACATATCACAATCAACAAAATTTAAAGAAATCATTTCAGAACTAAGGACGATTAATATAATTAAAATCTCTCATTATCTTAATAATATTATTGTCTGCCGATCCTTGCTTAGCCTTGGCCTAGGCGGGGCGGCGCCCGGGATCACCGCAGGTATGTAAGATTTCCATGCCTTCACTTTTGCTCCGTCCGTTTTTGCCTGTCCTGGCCATGCCTGCTGCCGAAGCTGCTCCAGCTTCCAGACTTTGCTTTTTCCTAGCCACATCTCTTGCCAAATGGTGTTTCAATCGCGTTTCGAAACTTCTAGATGGCATCTTTCCTCCGTTTCAGGAAACCCTTATATGCCTCAAAGGCTCTGCTGCAGCTTTAGGCATTCTCGCCGAGCCCGTTTTTGGCAGGTTCCTGGCCATGCCTGTCGATTAAGCTGCTAGCTTCCAGACTTTGCCTTTTCCTGGCCACGTCTCTTGCCAAACGGTGTTTCTATCGTGTCTCGCAACTGCTGGATAGCACCCTTCCTCCGTTTCAGGAAACCCTTATATGCCTAAAGGCTCTGCTGGAGCTTTAGGCCGCTGTTACGGCTCCTGTTTTTGCCAGGTTCCTGGCCATGCATGTTGATTAAGCCGCTCCAGCTTCCAGACTTTGCCTTTTCCTGGCCACGTCTCTTGCCAAATTGTGTTTCTATCGCGTTTCGAAGCATCTTTCCTCCTTTGCAGGAAACCCTTAAATGCTTCAAAGGCTCCGCTGCACCTTTAGGCCACTCTTGCCGCACCCGTTTTTGCCAGGTTCTTGGCTATGCCTGTCGATTAATAAAGCTGCCAGCTTCCAGACTTTGCCTTTTCCTGGCCAGGTCTCTTGCCAAATGTTGTTTCTATCGCGTTTCGAAATTGATAGATGGCATCTTTCCTCCTTTGCAGGAAGCCTCAAAGGCTCAGCTGCAGCTTTTGGCCGCTGTTGCCACAGCCATTTTTGCCAGGTTCCTGGCCATGCCTGGCGATTAAGCTGCCAGCTTCCAGACTTTGCCTTTTCCTGGCCACGTCTCTTGCCAAACGGTGTTTCTATCGCGCCTCGAAGCTGCTGGATGGCACTTTTCCTCCGTTTCAGGAAACCCTTATATGCGTCAAAGGCTCTGCTGCAGCTTTAGGCCGCTGTTGCGGCTCCCGTTTTTGCCAGGTTCCTGGCCATGCCTGTCGATTAATAAAGCTGCCAGCTTCCAGACTTTGCCTTTTCCTGGCCAGGTCTCTTGCCAAATGTTGTTTCTATCGGGTTTCGAAATTGATGGATGGCATCTTTCCTCCTTTGCAGGAAGCCTCAAAGGCTCAGCTGCAGCTTTTGGCCGCTGTTGCCACAGCCATTTTTGCCGGGTGCCTGGCCATGCCTGGCGATTAAGCTGCTCCAGCTTCCAGAGTCGTCTTTTGCCAAATGGTTTTTTTATCGCGTTTCGAAATTGCTGGATGGCATCTTTCCTCCTTTGCAGGAAACCCTTACATGCCTCAAAAGCTCTGCTGCAGCTTTAGGCCACTCTTCCGGAGCCCGTTTTTGCCAGGTTCCTGGCCATGCCTTTCGATTAAGCCGCTCCAGCTTCCAGAATTTGCCTTTTGCTGGCCAAGTCTCTTGCCAAATGGTGTTTCTATCGCGTTTCGATTCTGGTGGATGGCATCTTTTTTCCTTTTGCAAGAAGCGCTTGGATCCCTGAAAGGCTCCGCTGCAGCTTTAGACCGCTCTTGTTATGGCTTTGAGCCCAGCACCGAATCGGCTCTGGAACCTACACTACCCCAGGGCGTTAGTGTAGCCTGCAGCTAGCTTTAGCTACCCGGGGCCGCGCCTCTGCCGCCGACCCCCGAAATCCTTCACCCTCGCTGTGTTTTCACGTTTTTTCGGGGTCGGGGCCGGGCAAAAGATGCTAAAGCTAAAATTATAAGATGCTTTTGGAAATCGCTTCTGAACCATCTTTGAGCAATCTTTTGACGATTTTTTGTTGCGCTTGGGAAACAAACATGGTCAAATAGAGTGTTTTGGTCCTTTTCGTATATAAACACTACATCTTGCGTCATGGTGAAAACTGCGTAAATACCAGTGTTTTTGCTAGGCACTGCCACAAAAACATGGCAAATACTGTGATTTTTGCTACTGGAGACAAAAACATTGTAAGTACCGTGGTTTTGAGCTTCCGAGGCGCAAAGCACATCGGTATTTATGGTGTTTTTTCGCTCCGACGGTCTCACAAGTACGCCAAAACACCGCCTATTTGACGATTTTTAGGGGTCCACAAAAATGTGACAATACGCTGTGTTGCAAGAACAACAACAACAGCAGCATCAGCAGCAACAACAACAAGAACAACAAGAACAACAAAAACAAGAAAAACAAGAAGAACAAGAAGAACAAGAAGAACAAGAAGAACAAGAAACAAGAAGAACAAGAAGAACAAGAAGAACGAGAAGAACAAGAAGAACGAGAAGAACGAGAAGAACAAGAAGAACAAGAAGAACAAGAAGAACAAGAAGAACAAGAAGAACAAGAACAACAACAACAACAATAGTAACAAAAAAACATAACAATAACACTAATAAAAAAAACATAAAAGCAAAACAAATCAAAACATTTAACAAAATAAAAACAAAATACGAAATAAAAAAAGGAACAAAAACAAAAAACAAAAACACAAAAATAAAACAACAACAACAACAACAACAACAAACAACAACAACAACAACAACGACAACAACGACAACAACAACCAACCAACCAACCCACCGACCCAACCAACCAACCAACCAACCAAACCAAACCAAACCAAACCAAACCAAACCAAACCAAACCAAACCAACCAAACCAACGAACAACCGACAAACAGACAAACAGACAAACAGACAAACAGACAAACAAACAAACAACCAAACAACCAGCAACAACAACAACAACAACCACAACCACAACCACAACAGCAACAACAGCAACAACAGCAACAACAACAACAACAACAACTACTACTACTACTACTACCACAACAACCACAACAACCACAACAACCACAACAACCACAACGACCACGACCACGAGGACGACGACCGACGACGACGACGACGATGATGACGACGACGACGGCGACAAAGACAACAACAACGACAACGACAACGACAACGACAACAACAACAACAACAACGACAACGACACCGACACCGACAACGACAACGACAACAACAAGAACAAGAACAAGAACAAGAAAAAGAACAAGAAGAAGAACGAGCACAAACATGTGACAAAAGATATATGGTAAGATGGTTACAAGCTGCGGTGTGACAAGAACATCACACTGTGCTCTGCACCTGCGTACAAGCGCAGAGAGAACATTTCACGAAGCGCGTAAATTCACAGCTAAAAACACTCTCGGGCGCGACACCTTATATTTCTTTGGGTAAAGTGGGTCCTAGGGTCGCCGAAGGAGCGCCTCTGTTTCCGCGGTTGCGGGGCTCGGTCTGGCAAAGTTGTCCGCAAAAATTGCACGAGACTGTAGCGAGCAGCGAGAGCTCGATTTCTCATAAAACTTGCAGAAAAATGCAGGGATCGGAGTAGCGCCGGATTTATGTGGTCGAGTCCCCAATGTCAGTGCTGCGCGAACGTTCGTCGATTTAGTTCACCACTCCTGCTATGTGGGTTTGCAACCAGCTGTGACTAAACGCATTGGCACGGCTGCGCGCAGGAAAGCCTGGTTCCTTCGTTCATTCACTGATTCATTGATTCAGTGCTTCGTTGATTCATTGGTCGATTCATTCAGTGCTTCGTTGATTCACTAATTCATTTATCCACTGAGTCGTTGATCCCTGATTCATTCATTCTGATGCAGTGATTCATTGATTCCTTGATTGACTGATTGATTGATTGGTTGGTTGATTGGTTGGCTGGTTGATTCGTCGTCTGATTTATTGATTCATTGCTTCGTTCCTACATCAGTTCACTGATTCACTGATTCATTGATTCATTGGTCATTGATTCATCTATTCATTGGTTCACTGATTCATTCAGTCAGTTGTGCATGGATTCTTTCATGTCCTTTCATTGGCATCTCAAAAACCATTTGCTCATTCGTTGGTGCACCTCACAACTCTAACACTTCGTTGCTTCGTTGCTTCTGCATCTCGAAAGCTTTCCTATAGGCCGTCTTCTTCCCATAGTAGTCATATTTTTTTGAAACTTCCGCCCCGGGGCAGGCCGGGCACTGGTAATATATTATATTATATATGTTTTCTCTATTTTACGAATATTTTATTTCAAACAAATCAAAATATATTTGTTTACCAATATCCACACATCAGCTGGAAATCTGCCATGAAATGACCTTCCGCCATGCTATCGCCAATGCGTGCCCTATATTATATATATACACGATATATATATATACGATATATATACGATATATATATATACACGATATATATATATATATATATATGTATAAGATATATATATATATACACGATATATATATATACGATATATATATATATAAATATATATATATACGATATATATATATATTTATACAGTATATAATGCTGCCCCAACCCAAATATCTACAAAGGATGCTGGGATCGGATCTGGAACAGAAACATGCCCGCAGAGATACAACAGGAGGACAAGAGGAAACAGGGGGGCCACGCCAACGTAGCATGTAG
Organism: Cladocopium goreaui; assembly: GCA_947184155.2. NCBI lineage: Eukaryota > Dinophyceae > Suessiales > Symbiodiniaceae > Cladocopium > Cladocopium goreaui. Next base: position 848,824 of record CAMXCT020000669.1, on the reverse strand, counting down.
GATTTCTATAAGATGCATTTTCTTCTTCTTTGGCACCACCTCCTTTTGTTTTTTGCACATAAACCAGTTGAAATCGGCTAGAGCAGTCAAAGGGTCCACGGGCCAATCTTTCGACGGTGTTGTTCTAGAGAATTCATCCTCCAGGCACGTTCTTCTAATAGCTTCTATAATCTCCTAACACAAATGATGGCTGGACACCAAGCCATCTGTAAAACGGACCCTCTAAGGCTCTAAGGATCATTTTGGGGCATTTTTTCGGCGTAAAAACACATCAGAGTTGTGTAGAGGCACAACTACGGGGGTATAACAAAACACTAGACATGTCCGTGACATATTTACGCCTATTTATAATTTAGCATCTTAAGTTGTTTTTTGATACCTAATTAGTATATAAGATTTGCGCATGCGCGAAGGAAGTTTCCTGCAAGGGATCTGCAAAGATGTCTTTGCACAAAACCGATGAGGGTCAAACTGAGACAGCGGACATTGGTTCTGTCAAACACATCCTGGCACCCATAATTATTACAGCCAAAGCTCCAAGTTTATGCTCAATCTGTATGCTCAACCTGCATGCTCAACCTAAAGGAAGCAATATTTACAGCATTAAACACATTTTGCAACAGGGATGCCACTAGGACCTAGGATAACCAACACTGTTCCTCGAATGTCGCAACAAGCTGCACCCTTTGTTTCGCGCTTTTCAAGAAGTCTTTGGAGCAGCGGCACAAAGCGGCTTAGAGAACCCTTCTCAGCAGCTCCAAAATGGCAGAGATTGTACCTGCTGCTCACTGGGGTTACTACCCCCAGCAACTGAACATGGATATGGACAATACTCCATGTATGGATCATTTTCCAGGGATACCACTGTTTTTTCACAAGTGAATTTGCTCAAAATCTGCACTGAAAAACCAACGGCAATCCATGCCCTTCCATGGAGCTGGAGGTTGGGCTCCTCAGCATTCTGAATTGTCGGAGCAAGGGTGCAACGTTCGGTAAAAAACCATTCTGGTGTTCAGCGTTCAAGATCCGTATCGTCTTACGAAGAAATCGACCGCATCAACAATTTTGGGATGATTTCCCTTACGAAGCATCATTTGTGGTGAGGTCAAATTTAAGGTCGCTATAAGTCGCTATGCAGTAGGAGACTCCTCGTTTTCGTCCTTTTCGTCCTCGAAGTTCCGGGAAGTTGGGCGTTTCTGGTGGCTACAGCTCCATCCAAAAACAACAGAATTGGATGTACAACAGCTCCACACATCTGTGGCTCCCAGCTGGTGCTGGTGGTGTCCGGTCGCTGACTGGACGATGGGGAGAATGAGTTAATCGGCCATCCTTTCGAACGGATTGGGGCTGTTGTGATCTTCTGGATCTATCAAAAGATGATGGTTTCGCTGGTTTGAGCGAGGTCTTTTTACAAATCCATCCTTTGCTACAAAGACACATGTTCTTTGAGTTTCTTTTTGTGACATGACAACAAGATACAACAAGTCTCCTCATCTTTTGATGCCGACAGCTGGCGGGTGGCCATCGGCGGGACCTTCTGTACGGCTCAGCTGCATGCTGAAGACACCGATGGGGCTGGCCGACCTTTGCCAAGCATAGAACTTTTGCAGAGTGCTTTTTTTGGCATAGCTCCATGGACATGGACACCCAGAATGTGGAAGACACATGCTGTGTGGATATTATCGATATACAAATAATTGGTTGTGGTAGTCTATATGTCAATATATTTGTGATGACCTGTATTCTCAAGCAACCACTTGCCAGTGGCCGTTTCATTCCAGTATTGTAGGCTCCCAAATGCAAACACATTGATGCATGGCATTGCAGTGCAACATGACATAACACGACTCGACACTACGTGATTAGACAATATGATTTTTGCGTTGCTTTCTATTTCGCATGTTGTTACATGACATTGCATTGCAAACTCATCTGCTCTACACCTCGTACCATCACACATCCTACCATATCTACCATAACATGACGCTGCATTGGAGACTGTAGCCCCGTCGATGAAACATAATCCATTGATCAGCTCAAAATTCCTCCTTGAAACACCATGGACTGACGGCCTCTACATGTTTACAGCTTGGCAAAAATGCGGAATCCACAAAACTGTCACAAATTTCACAAGCTTCTGCAGCGGAGGATTCTGCAAAATCACATGTACATCATGTACTGCTCCACTCCCGGGAATTTTCGGACGTCTTTACAATGTAACAACTGTCACGTGGGATCCACAAAAAATCCCAAGAATCTTAGTGTCAAAGAATATTTTCGGCTGCTGGAGATGGTTTATCATCGTGGATCCTACATAAAATTCAGAGAACATCGTGGTTTCTTATCTGCACGAAGCTGGCAGTCGAGGCTTCTCGCGGCCACAGCTATGGCGCCTTGTCGTGCCATGCTGCACGCATCGTCGTGCTGCAACGATTTCAGGGACGTATGTCCTCGAAGAAACTGAGCCTTCCTTCACAGCCTCCTATCGCCACATCAAAAGGATCATCCCGCGGATGGGAAGTTTTTGAGTATTTTTATGGAAAATGCCAAAGAATATCCAAGAAATCGATATATATAAATATATATATATATATAAATATATTTTTTTTTGCACAAGCACACTGATCCTTTACGGTGCGGCTCGCCTCTGCTAAATTCAGGAATGGCCCGCAAAGTCCTGGCCAATCCTCGTGCCATAGGACTTGATGTCCATGGCCACGCACTTCTGTACAAATGCCTCCTCCAGCTGCGCAGTTTCTCCAAACTGGCGAGCTGAAAGGGTCTTAACAAAACTGGATGCAAGAGCTCGGCTCATTGCAGGGGGGTATTCCTTGAGCTTGGTCGTTTGCCATGCTCCCCCTTCATCCTTTCCTATCGCTGCACGCGCCGGAAGATCTCGGCAAAGATGATGTCGGCGGAGTTCTCCCATGAGATCGCGCATGTTCAGCACCAAAAGTCGCGTGGGCTTAGGCGTAGGAGCACCAAGCAACCCCTGGCAAAAGGAAAAGGTGCTCACGCCAGGCATCTGCAAGAGCCATTCCATGATGGGCAATCGCCAGATGGAGGGCATAGATTCATCTGGTGGGGTGTCGGGATGCTCCAAAACTCCACTTGCTTCGACCAGCGCTAGGCGGAAGAGCATCTCCAAGGCGAAGCAGAGTAAGAGGTTCCCCACACCCACCTGTCTGGCCTCTCTAAGGCTAAGGGAGGCCAATCCCCATAGCTCTTCCCCGGACCTGACCGGTCTGGGACTCTTCCGCTGAGACTGCGCCAGCTGCACAAACCTGGCCCTACTCCAGGTCTCACAGGGGGGGCCACAAAGGAAGCCCGCCACTGCTCCGCATGTAGCATAGTGGAACCAGAAATCTTGCGTCGCTTGAACCGTGACATCTCCCATGACCGGGTCCGTGATGATGTCGAGGGAAACTACAGTCAGATGAATGCCCTCTGCAGCACGGTCATACATCTGCTCCATGTAGAATTGCAAGTCCCCTGGTCGACGTCTGCCACTAAACGCATGTAGGACAATCTGGTGTCGACCACATGGTCGGTGTACAAATGTACCTCCTTCTCGGGGGCATTGCAATACCTCGTCTCGACAATCCTGCTCCATGTTCTCCAGTGTATCAACGTAGTGCTCGTCCGGCAGCTTCGCATCCACAAGGAAGGGCCACGACGCAGTCATGGACAAGCGCTGGAGAATGATGAGAACCGCTTCCTTCGGCAAGGTTTCCCATCCCAAAGGTTCGGCCGTCACAGTGTCCACTAGCTCTCGTAGGGTGGTGCTGCATCTGGTCCAAGAAATGGGCCGCTGGAGAATCTCTGCTCGAAGGAGACCTTCCAAACCTTCAAGATCTGAAGTCACCTGCCCATCCACAATGATCAATGCCAGCGCATCGTGCAGCTCGTAGTCGACCAAGGAGAAATCCAAACCACCTCGATGAGGTTTCGCCGGTCCACTAGCTTGCAACGGTGGCAATCGCCCATCATGCTCCTGCGCAAGAGCTGTGTTGTCCTTAGACCCAATGCCTGGAAGAACTGCTCCGTGAAGTCGATGATGGAGAAGATAAGCTTGGCATTCCGCACTGCGCAAGAGATGCTGCTGAATCTGCCCAATTGTGTGGTACTCCTTCAGACAAGCCATGCATTGCGTGCCAGCAATATAGTGCCTGATCTGTTGAACCTGTCCATGCTTCCTGCACATGTGCGCACCCTCTCCTCCTCTGGATCGGCAGCGCTGTTGACAGAGCATACAACCGAAAGTTGGTGCTTCATCTGTGAGCTGGGCGAATCTTTCAGGCGCCCTCCACAAAGCATAATCTGCTAACAGGCTTCGAATTCGCTGATGAAAATTGCTGCACTTGAATCGCATCGCCTGTTGAAGAGTGGCATGTTTCTCTGCACGTTTGAGAAGACCCTTCCAGAAACCACGGTGAAAACGGATGATCTCAAACCAGCGTTGCATGTGCTGTGTGGGGTCTCCAAGATCACATGTGTTGGCCAGATTCCGCCAGACCCATTTCATGTCATCTTCAATCAGGGCACGCCAAAGTCGATCTCTGTTGAGTAACCCCCAGCATGCAATGTCGCCTATGGCACAAAGTGAGCCAATGTAGCGTAGCCGGCAGAGACGCAGGAGGTCGGTTGGCGAGGAGAGTCCCACATGAAAAAGGATTTCATCGTCCTGCATGTGGTCATTATGCGCTCTGCCAAGCAATCTGCGGTACAGCTTCATGATGGCCGAATGCAGCTTCATCTTCGATTGAAAGTCCCAAAGCGCCCATGAATCAGCACCGTAAAGCAGGCGGCTCATGATCAAGCTACGAAAAATCTCCGCACGTTTGTGTAGTGGAAGTTTCTCGCATTGGTACACCAGCTTACGATGTTTGCAAAATGCTTGATGAGCAATCGCGACCCTCCTTCTGACTTCGGTGCGAACTTCTCCAGTGTAATGCAGGACACCTCCTAAATGGGTGTAGGAGGTCACCAAGTGCACTTGATAAAGTCCGTGCTCTCCTAACGCTGGAAAGTGCTTTGTAGAAAGGGGGCCAAACATCTCTTTCTTCCAGTCTCGCGTGCCTGGGCCTCTGGGGCTAACCATGAGCTCCGTCTTGCCAGGTCGAAGATTGGGGGTCATAGCATGCTCTCTGAAGATGTCCAGCAAAAGACTTGTCGCCACTCCAATCTTTGCCTTGAGTCCAGTGTTCGTCTCACTCCACAAGCACAAGGCCATGTCGTCCATCCAGACTGGTCCAAGGTAGCGGCACTCAGGAGCTCCTTCTTTGACCTCCACATTGAACAACTCCATCCCCTCCTGTCGTGGGACAGCGGATAGGACATGCGCCTGTGCCAGCTTCTCCTCATACAAGTGCAAAACACGTGCCAGTAAGAAACCAAACACTATGTCAGCATAAGCATCGCCCGGTCGAGTGCCGAGGGATGTCTGAACATGGTCATCCTGCTGTGGTAACTGAAAATGCGTGTTGGTGTGCAGCGCTCGCACAACTCGCTGCGCGCAAACGGACATTCCAGCTCGATCAAGGGCGCAAGGTTCTTGGAGATGCTGCCACAGTTCGTGCAAGATGTCAGGGCCCAAGCCCAACCTTTGTGCCAGCTTGGCAAGAGCTTCGTCACCAAAGGCTCCCGGCAGTGCAAGCTGTCGAAGGACTCGATAAAAGGCTTCCTGCAAATCCACGAACAGCACTGCGGTTGGATGTCCACATTCCCGATGCCATCTCACAAATGCACGGGTCTGATGAGCCCCTAGGGTGACAGGAACATGGCAACGTCCCCCCAGCTGTTGCGCATGGAGATAAGCTTCATAGATGCCTCGTTGATGGACCCGAAGCGTCCGATGTATCACCTTGCCCAAAGTCGAGGACAACAAAATGGAGCGATAGGCCTCGCACATGTCTTTGGAAAGTTTTCCTTTCCAAATAGGGATGACAGTGCCTCCCTTGTGCAACAAGGGCTCATGTCCATGTGTGACCAGCTTCATCATAAGGGCGTACAAAATCTTCGCAGTCTCAACTGGATAGAACTTGCAAAGTTCTGTGGGAATTGCATCTGGTCCAGCCGCCTTGCCAGCTTTGACTCGACGGCAAGATGCCTCAAGAGCACTCAAACTCGGAATTTCATGGATGGACAGCACCTGCTCCTGTTCACTGAATTCAGAGAGCTGTCGCACCCAATCTGAATGAAGACTAGAGAAGGGGACACGTTCACCTCCTTCCATGTCCGCAAAGAACTGAATCCAGCGAGACAAAATCTCAGTCGAGGAACTGCAGGGCAAATTGTTGGTATTGCGAAGTGTTGGTAGCGGAGCAAGGCCTTGACGTAGCTTGTTCGAGGATCCCAAGAATCCTTTCAATTTGTGTTGAATCTCAGATGCAGCAGTGCCTTCGTCAAAGGTGTCCAAGGTTTCCTTGAGATGTCGGGCCTTTTCACCTGCAAGGTCTCTTTGTAAAGCCGCTGCAAAGCGTTTGAAACCAATGTAGTGCTTGAGAAGGCCACATCGTAGAGAAGATCCGAAGACAAAGGACATCTCAAGAAGCTGGGCAGAAGGTGCCCTCCAAGCTGCAAAAATACGGGCAAGGGTTTCTCTGTGCAAAAGTGCCCGCGCAGTTTTCAATTCCTTCCGATGTTGCAGTTTGAGCCGTCTCAGTGCCCAAGCAGCGTCGGAGACATACGGTCGCTTGGGTGCACCTTTGGTGATGGCACATGCACGATGGAGAAGAAAATGTAGTTGGTTGTTCATATGGCCCGTGTGCGTTTCCACATCGCAAGTCCATGTAGAGGTGGAAAGTGCTCGCATCCCAACTTTCAAATTGGACTTGTTGATCTCCTCTCTGGCAAACGATGGCTTGGTGGAGAAGGTTGTCGCCTTGAGGGGTCTGGATGAAATTTGCGACCAGCGTAGCTCCACAGCCGTGGCTGTGTGGTCTTCAGCTTGGTTCGCAAGATCAAAGTTCTCCAAGAGGCTCGAGAACGTGCAGCTTGCCGCAAGTCTGGTAGGCACCATGACAAAGTCAATTTGGTGTGCCATGAGCCCATTGGGTTGCATCCATGTTTCTCTGGGACCTTCATGAATCGAGCTCGTTGCAGGCAAGCAGAGTTCGAAGGTTACCAGGAAATTGCGTAGAAAAGTTGTAGAACTTGTAGTTGCAAACCCTTCTTGAAAAACATGTCGACCATCTGAAGCCCCTGGCGCAGCGTTCGCATCAGCACAAACAAATAACTGATCAGCTGGGACATTGAAATCTGTGAGAAGGGAGATAGTGTCATTCCACCACGCTTCACGCTGGTGAGTGGGAAGCCCGCTATGGGGTGCATGCAAGACAAAAACCCACAAGGTGATCCATTTGGCATCAACTTTGACAAGGAGTCTCTGCGGGTCAGCGTGCAGCACCACAAAATCATTTTTGCAAAAGAACTGGGACTTTCCCTGGACCTGGCAATATGGCTGCTTGAGATTGCACCACAGTTCCACTCCATGTTGACCTCCTTTGCTCCCTGCGCAGAGACGAAAGACATGATCAACCAGTGAAGCCCCCGCTTGTCCTCTGGTTTCCTGAAAGCCTGCAAAGTTCAAACCATGGCTAACCAATTGTTCACGAAGGTAATGCACCTTTCCTGCATGTCCATGTGGTCGTGAACTCATAGAGAGCACATTGGCAGTCGCAAAACTGATGGCAAACCGAACCTCAAGTGGGGCGTGTCGCAGCTCCAGGGGAGTCACTTGACAAGGCGGTGGCAATTTGGGAGCTGGTATTGCAAAACCTTCATGACAGTGCTGGGGCAGGCCATCATGATGTCCAAAAACCATCCAGAGGTAAGGAATGAGAGATCGCCATGGGGCAATGCAGAAGTCTCCTCGAGGAAGAAACAGTCCCTTCCGCGCCTCCAACTTGGCCAAATGATCAGCCATCTCATTCCAAGGATCGTTGTTGTGTCCATATATGTGCTCCAGCCGGATGCAATCGTCAGGCAGAGCTGCTGAAAGCAGTTGATGGCATCCTCGTAGGAGTCCAAAGGTATCGTCATAGTGGGCAGCTCCAAGTGTTCCTTCAGCCTGTCCAATAGTCAAAGACGAGTCCGAACGAAACACCGTCGGGGTGCGGCAATTAAGGCCAATTCTCCAAATGAGGGCCCATAGCATTGCCTCCCTTTCTGCCACCCATGGTCCGATGGCTCGTGACCCAATATGCCAGGGATGATCTTCAGCACAGCGGACTTGATGGGCTTTCCAACCAAGAAGGGTATATGTAGAACCAGCTTCATGGTACTGTTCTCCCAAGGCAACAAAAGCCCAAGCATCCGGAATCTGCTGTTCCTCTACACGCTCTGGCGCTAAGTGGTAGCGGCCTGAATGGGATGAACCATCCGTGTAGATAATGATGCGGTCAATGCGGTCAATGGGCTGAAGTTGTTGCAGGTGCACTGTTACAACCTCAGGGAGATCCAGGCCGTCAACAATCTTGCACAACTCATGATCTTGAGAGTGCGAAAAGAATGCCAAAAGCTGATCACTCGTCACTCCCAAATGCAGGAGGCATGCTGGTGTAGTGCCGCAAACTGGGACTTCATACATGGGTCCATCCGGTTTCTGCGGTTGACGTTCAGGCCATGCAGATGCTGGTTTCGGAGTCCTATGATCAGACTCAATCTGACCCACAGACACCATGAATTGGATCTCCGTGAGTCCAGGACAGTGCTGCACCTGGTTCATGATGACTGCCTTCTCAAAACCCAAGCTGTAGAGAAAGCGCATGTGATGCAAGGTGTCATCCTTGTCAAAGTTCAACATCGTATGCATGAAGACAGTTGAGCTAGTTGTAGGACACATGTCAATATACGCAAAATGGTGCTCATCATGTGCCGGGACCCAATGGGTGGGTAGGCAAAGTGCATGATCACCATGTCCAAAAAGAAAAACCTTGCATTCAACTCCAAAACAGGACAGCTCACTCTTGACATTGTCGATGGTGGCTGGGGATGTGACTTCCACAAACGAAGGAAGGTGTGTGAGGTCATCATGTCCTCGGATAAGATGAACAGCTGCAGTTGCTATCTCATCCTCCCTTTCATCTTCGCAAGGGAAATGTCCAGCATAGGATGTGTCTGATAATCGGTCAGACGGCCCAGAGATATGAGCCACCGGTCTCTGTGTTAGGCGCTCGTCTGCCGATAAAATTTTTGTCAACTGCAGCAGATGAAGTTCATCTCCTGCAGGGCGTGTCCTGTGGTGCAGATGAATCAGGATGCTGTGGCCACTTCTGCCTGGAAATGGACGTCGAGGACGGAGACGTTCGTCCCCAATCCATGCTCTGCAGTTTAGAGGAGCATCGTTGGGAAGGCAAGCTCCATCGTAGCCCACAGCCTCAAGTACTTCTTCTAGCAAGAGATGCTCCCTTGTGGTCACTGCCATCCGTTGGACACGTCCATGGTTGGCATTCTGTGTACGGTCAATGATGGTGACCAGATTCGTAACTAGATTTTCGATCTGATTCCTGATGACAATGATGTGTCCTGCCACATTGTGGCCAGCTTGTGGCGGCGTTGGTTGCACAAGATGAAACTCAAGTTCTGAGCCCTCCTCCATCTCATCTTGCCAAGCTTGGCGTATTTTGTCTTCCCACGTGACAAACCATTCATGCAGGCGCACATTGCGTGGCCGAGCGCAGTGCTTGTAGTCAAGAGGATGATGCACAAGCCACGTGGTGAACACACATGATTTTTCTTCATGTTCCCATGCAAATGCTTCTTGCTGCCAGATTTCATGAAGGTCTTGCACAAACTCAGACATCGCTTCCAGAGGAAGAGCCCCTGGCACAAATGGCTGAGCATCAGGGTTAAGCGCAAAGCTGCCACAAACTATGTGCTGTGTCGAAGACCCACTGTGGCTTGACCCAGTTGCTGCCTGCTGCTGAGGTTGTCCTGTCTGCATGAATACAACATCCTCAAAATGCCCAGGCTCAGCATGAGGTAGAATGGGTCGTTGTGCCGTAGGATCAGAGATGCGCGTGCAGAGATTGAAACCATCAGGCAGTTCTGTCATCAAGATCAGGTGAACAGGTTCTCCACAGGCGTGTATTGTGCATCTTCTCGTGTCACATTGTGGTTGAAGGCGTAGTTCTTCAATGACCAAGGGCTTGTTGATTCTCTTCGGGAAAGAGAGCGCAAATTGCTGAATGGCATCTCGGTCAACGCCTTCAAAAAGGTTCGTGATGATACCAGCCGCTTGCTGTGGCAGTGGTGCCTGTACCAAAATCACGTGGCAAGCATATGACTGTAGACGCAGTTGAGGTGGACGTGGGCGTACTACATGGATGCTGAAAACTTCATGGCGGTCAAGAAGGTCTCTCCATGCAAATCTGAACTCTTCGATCCACCCAATGATGGCATTGTCCAGCCTGACTGGTCTGGGGTCAGGACATTTTCGGAGACGTCGATGGTGGATGTACCAAGTCTGGACATACAGCAAAGGATCCCCCTCGATAGTTTCGGCTTCTGCATGTGCACGAAAGACCTCAACTAAGCGGTCCAACCATTCAAAGTTGCCATCATGTTTGGGTCGGAGTCGTGGCTGCCTAGTACCAGGAGGAAAAGTAGTCGGGATGTCAATGTCCTCGACTTGTTCATTTCCCTTGCAGGTGACCAGTCTCGCTCCATTGCGTACCTCAGTGCCGAAGGCCAGCCTGTTGTGGTCCACATTGCCATCAAGAATTGAGGACGCCAATTGTCCAGCTTCGGGGAAGTCCAGAATTTCGCCACTCTCGTGAACTACACGGACAACTTGTCCTATGTCCCATGCAGAATTCATAGGTGGTGGAAGCTGGATTCGAAAAACAGTGCCATGTTCGATGTGGCGCAGTTGTGGGTCATTGTGGTGCCAAACGTTGCCATTGTGCTCAACAATGCAGGTGTCGGCCATCCAAGTGCAGTAAGCATCCACTTGTGCCATCAAAAGGAGGTGTCTCCTTGCCAACAGAGGTTGCACCTTGTATACCTCTCTGGTGGCTGCCGGATTGGCAGGTACTCCATGATGCAGTCTGTTCGAATGGAACACTACATCCACAATGACAAGTTTCTCCAGGGACCCAACCGCAATGTCATGAATGTGCTGGAGTATAATTGCTTCTTCTCCAGCTTGATGACCTGTGAGGCTAGCATGCACATAATGAAAACCCACGAAATGATTCATGTGAGCACGGACCAGTTGCGTTGCGTCTCGAAGCGCAGCATGATAGGATCGCCAGTCAAGGTGACCAAAGATAGGTAGCTGGCCCAACCTGTAAATGTGCACTGCTTGTAGGTCAGGTGGCGGCTCAGATGATGAGGAATCCTCATCAGGAGGGCCATCATGAGTCTGATCAGGTTGATCTGCTTGTTGATGATCATCCCACTCATAATCCATCTGCACATCTGCAATGGGAGGCTCAGCATTGGCGCTCGATGCCGCAGCACTGCTTCTTGCAGGTTCAATGATGAAGGTGTCCCCATTGCTCATAGCGTGCACAGGATCAATGCTGAGTGGTATCTCCGTTCTCGCATGCCATAGTCTGCATCCACGAAGATGGCATTGCTGAAGTTGATGTGCCTCTTGAGCAAGAAGAAAACCACTCACAAACTGAGGAAGTGAAACAGCCAAACTGTATTCGGCTCTCGCAGCGCGATCTCCTGCTCGTAGAACAGTGATAAGTCCAGCCCACGATGGCATCTCAAGCCCCTGAGTCAAAATGAGGTCAAAATAAATCTCATATTGTATTGGAGCATTTCTTGGCGGATCTGGTCGACAGACGTAAAAGGCAATGTCTTCATCAATTCGGACATGGTCGTGCCAACCCTCTGCAATAGATCTGGCCCAATGCCTCCAATGTCCATCGAGCTCTATGATGCGAGGTGTGTTCCACTGACGAACCTGTCCATGATGAAGATACCATGTTCGAAGGTGAATAGCTTCCTCCAATCTTGGCCCCTCAACAAGATGGTGCTCCAAAAACGTGTTGTAGAGCTCCTGGATCGTGTTGGGCGCTTCATTCAGGTTGAAATGGTCGTCGCCAGGCACTTGATCTTGTGGCAGACCGTCCTGTGTGAGCCATTGAGACGGAACATTGTGCCACTCATCATTGATACGGTGTTGACGAAGTGGCCATTGGCATGATGTGTTCAAACAGGAGGGATTCCACAACGAAAACAAAGTATCACCCAGCGACTTCTTCGAACCGTTGGGATGTAGTTGTGGTCCAACTTGTTGACATTCATCGCGATGTGAAAGAACAAATCGATTCCATGTGTCTTCAAACTGATCCTCAAAGAGACCCTCAGCAAAATTGGCAAAACGTACGCGTCGTTCCATCTGATCTCTCCTCTTTGGCATGGTTAAACCCAGACCTTGCCAACGGGGAACTTGAGGAAAGTGGGGTGTGGCTTCGCACACCTCCCAGTGGAGCGCCATGGCACGTTCCGAGGCTTCCCATGTTGAAATGAACCACCATTTTTGCACAATGGAGTGATTCCACTGTTGAAGAATGGCATCATTTGATCCTGATGCCCATTGGCCAATGCACCCGAAGGCCGTCACTGACCGGGCGTTTGAAAAGGCGGCGCAGGCGGCTTGGAACCATCTGAAAGTCCAAGTTCTGAACCTGCGTCCATTTCCATTGCTGTGCTGCAAGGAGTTGACTTGCGGGGTCGTTTGTTTGATCGTTCTTCCGCCTCCGCTTTGTCCTTTGCAGCCTGCTCGGTGAGGGCCAGAAGGTTGCTGCTCATGTTCTCCATGCCACCCAAAATCTTGGAAGCCGCTTCGGTTTGCTCCTTGATGTCCACATCTTCGTCCGAGATCTCCTGTGTCTCGTCCGGCATGCGCGCAAGGAACTCCACTTTGGCTTTCGCAAGATCCTCCTTGGCCTTTGCAATCTCTTCCTGACATTTTGTCTCCTGCTGTTGAAATTGGCCTGTGTACTCTCTCCATCTTTCCAGCGAGGCTGTGAGGAAGTTCTGCCAGTTGTTCATGAGGTTCGTCCTGGCTTGAATTGCAACGTCCATAGCGTTGCGGGCACGGTCCAGGTCGTTCACTGCATGATGCATCTGCTTCTTGGTGGCCTTCTTGCCATGGGTATCGTACTTGCTGACGATCTCCTGGATATCTTGATCTCCTTTCTTCTTTTTGAGCAAATTCATCACTTCGTTGAGTCTTTGTTCTGCAGGATGCTCCTGAAACTGTGTCTCCTGTGGTGGTTGAGGCATTGACATCCAAGGTGCAGGAGCTGCATTGGGTCCAGTAAGTGGCGGAGGTGGGGGCGGCGCAGCTTGACTGGCCATCGCTGAATTGCCCCTCTCCTTGCCCTTGTTGGCACCTTTGCCCTGTCCTTTCTTCTGTGGTCTCTGTTTGGTCCTTCGACCAGAAGATTGACGAGGGCTTTTCCTCGGACTGTTCCTTGGACTTTCCGTCCAGGAGTGGCCTGCCCATGGTGTCTCTTCGTACCCCTGTGCATAGCCATCGTAGTATTCTGCCTGTCCCCTGCGAGAAACATTCTTGGAGGGGTACTGGATGCAGTCTTGCCATGACTGCCCGCACAGATCGCAAAAATGCGCCTGAGGAGACCTCATCTTGCGACATGTGCCACAAAACCACCCATGACTGTCGGATTGGAGTCTCGACATTTCGCTGCGAAGACGTCCTAGAAAGTGATGATCTCGAGAATGGTGTCGGCGAAGTCGATGATGAAGAACTGAGAGCTGCTGAGAATCCAGTGGGCACAATCCACGTTTGTGCAGGAACCAAGCTAGCCTCGCTCTCGCTCGCTGTCGCCGCTGGTTTCGTCTGATGGAGTTCGTGATGATGTCCAGCAAATAAGACACTGAGAATCCAACAGAAGCAAAAAACCATAAATACACAAAATTGTAGCAAACTGCCAGGGCTAAATACCAGTTCAGCAGATGCCAGTTATGATCTCAAACAAGATGAAGTTGGTCGAGACAAAGTCAATCGCCAAGTCAAAGTTGTTGAGATAGGGGAAGCACCAAAGCCAGCAGGGTCCAGGTCGATGTAGAAGAAAATCGAGGTAGACCACCTGCAAAAGCAATGGTGATGGCAGCCAGCTCAGTGCTGCCAGAGCACAAGAAGAACGCCGTCTGCCCGCGGGTATGGCCCGCTGAGGTTGATCGTGCGAGGGGCTGCCACCAGCGGCAAATCCCTAGCCGAAAACCTTTATAAATATATATATATAATATACAGTATAGAGATAATCTAACATCGAAATATATCCGAAACATTTTAAGAACACACTGTCTTTGAGGGAAATGCTGGGCCGGGAAACCCAAGATCCAAGGCCCTGAACTGTTGCTTTTGAACTCGAACTTCTTGGAAGATGACTTTGTAACCAATAATGATATAATGGTAAGATATATATATAATATACAGAAGGATATATAATGGTATGATCGTATAATGGTATATTGGTAATGATTGCTTGGTTCACTTTTCCCATCTTTCCCCTGTGTTTTTACAGCAAAATACATACCTGATGCTCATGGATCTTAATCCCCCCATTCCAATGGTCTCATAGGTATTTACCTGTCCCTAGAAAGTGCTGCTACCTCCATTTTCATCCATAAACCACTATTGATATGGACTACTTCCCCGTTTATTATATTTATTGCCGGTTCAATCCGCATATTCATGACTTAATCCACCTTTGGTTGGTTCCCAATCAAGAAGCGTTTGGACTGTTTGGGCCCTGGGACGGATGCCGTGCCAGGCTTCCTTTACAGCGGACATGCCATCTGACGAGTGGACGCGCTCGGACGTTGCAGGCGGCGGCTATAGCGACTGCCGGCCGGAGATTTCGCCAATTCTGGGACTTCAAATCAGGGATATAATAGAATATAGTGATAATAATATGTAAATACAGAAATAATGTATATATATATACATAGCTTTATATATACATATAGTCATATATAGAACATAATATAATATAATACAAATATAAATAGATAACTACACAGTTGTATATAATGTAGTTATGTATAAAGTAAATAGTTATATATATATATACACTTAAATAAGTAGATATAACTAACTTGATGTGATATTTGGGGTTTAGAAAGTGCCCCAGGTTCAGACAAATGGAGCATCATATCATGGTCCACATGAGCCAAGCTCTTGGCAGAAGAGTTCTTCGGGGTCAACACTTTTTGTTTGGTTAAACTTACCTACTCCAGAGGTGGACATTCCTAGTCTTTCAGTCCAAATAACTTAAATAAACAATATATATATATAAAATATATATTTATTGACATATTATATCATCTTAATTCATCGTCTATATATGTTGATATTTTCTACATTCATACTATAATTGCATGCATAAACATCATTGTCTCTTTGAACAGCTATAAATTAAGATCAGTGGGCACCGCAGCTTCTTGTCTCCGCAGCTTGGCAGCCGATTTTGAGAGACCCCGCGGCTCAATTTTGGGCACTTCTGGCCATGGCCTTTTTGTCGGGTCTCAGACTTTGGGAATATGGCAACAAAATTGTGATTCAACCATGAAAATTGTAACTTAAGCATCAATCATGATGGAAAAATGGTGGTTGAATCAACCAAACTAGGGATTCAATGGATTGTTTCTCTGGAAAATCCTCAAGAAACTGGCTGGTTGTTGCACCTCCGCATAATCCGAATTTAGTGCTAAACTCTCTAGACGTTCCCTTCGCCGAGCTTTGAAAAAAACACTTTCAGAAAATGACAACGGAGGTCCACCAACAAATATTGAGGATGCTTTCCCAAGATGGACCAACTTGGAAGATGTTTGAATTACTTTTGACTCACCGGGAAAAAGGAGCATTTTCGTTGCTAGAAGTATTATAACTGGCGAACACGGAAATGAACGTACGACATCATACCATGGACTTGGGGACGGGGTGTCAACAACCAAAGGCAGGTGGACAAGACTGATACTTTCAACTGCACCTACTTCAAGTGCAACATTGTGTTTCAAGATTTCAAAGGCATGGAAATACATTCATGATTCTACCTACATATGTATGCCGTATGCCTCTATGTCTATGTGGATAGTGCATGATGAGAGTTGCGGTTGCAACTCATTTCATCTTTCTTCTGGTGCCCTTAAAAGTCTGATCTGACGTTGAAACCTTCACTGCCTCGAATTCGTCAATGCTGGGCCTCAGGTCTTCTGCGACCTGGCAAAATCTGGAACATGGAAAGGTGGGGCCAGCTTATTACCATTCCAATCACATCCCAATATAAAATACCTCTTAACTGGTCCCAAATATATGTAAATCCCTCACTAAACCCATGGTTTCTGGGGGGTGTTGAATGTTAGGGGGAAAGGGGAGGGATTAACCCACTTGATTTTTTGAATAAAAACATGAATAAACCTGAATAAACCTGGATAAACATGATACAGTGGGATATCCCTTATCCCTGTATGAATCTGTGGGACTATTTTGATGCCAGTGGACCAAATCAAATCCCGGAACCACCTCAACGCTGAACTCCGTGATGGCTAAAGGCCTAGCTGTGGAGACTCAGGTGGTTTATTGACAAATGTGACCACGATCTGTGATTTCAGGGCCTGATTTTTTGACCCGTATCCCTTTGAATCCGTTTGCATCAGGGAAAAAACATCACTTCTGCTCTGGAGAACGGAGAAAACACAAGATTTCCCAGAATGGTCATTTAATAAGGACAAGTATATAGAAAAAGTTGGGCATACCCCATTCTAAATAGATTGTTGGGAAAAACCATGGGGTTCTTGGGTAGCCTATTTTCAGACAAGCCCTTGTTTCCGCAATCTCCAAGGGTCCAGGCGATCTGGGAAACTGCACTCGCACAGGGCACCCTGATCTTTACCTTGCAGGACCCAAGGGGATCAGCAGCAGAAGGACATCTAGACTGTGGATTGGTTTTGTTGGGAACATCTTTACCAGAAACCAGGGTCTTTACGTATCTTTAACCTCAACATACCTCAACTATACGTAGCGTTTTCAGTCTTCCTTTTTCCAGTGAGCCAATTCTGAGATCTAGAGTTCGAATAGGGAGGTTGCCCAAGGAAGACGCAGCTTAGTTGGCCGAACCCCCAGACTCATTTTCCTACAGATTTCATTCCAATCCATGAGCTCAGCAGCCAGCTGTTTCAGCATGTGGGCCCAAAATTGACTCTTGTGGGCGTTAGGTTTTTAAATAGGGCACCGTTAACTATCAACCATCTGGGTTTGTCGGAAAATCATCATGTTCCCCGTTTAAATGGCCTGTTTTTGGATCCCATTTTTAGACACCCATTTTGATGATCAAATCACAACTTAGAATCCATGGATGGATAGATCATGATCCACCCCCAAAAATCGCACACTATTTTTAATCAACGAATCATCATGTAGTATCATGTAGATCAACTCTAGTTCATTGAAAAAACATAGACATCTATGGATTATTCATCAAACTTCATCAAGATCATCTGTGAAACATCTTCTCATCTGTAGCAGCGACATCGCCTGGTTTGTCGCCAGGGCAACTTTGATAGGCTCCATTGCCTGGATCCACAATCTCTCAGAGATGATCAATGGTTGTGGCTATCATGGAGGTAGAATTAACAACAATTGTGGCTATGCATACACTAATATACATTAATGGATATTCATGGATATTAATGGGAAGCTCTAGGATCAATGAATCGGAATCTATTGGAGGTACAATGGGGGAATCTGATGGGATTTATTTATTTTTATCTATGTGTTGATCAATTTCTATATATTTATATATTCAATGTATATACAATGAATGAAAATATGATTATGTAATGTTATGTAGAATACATTGTATGTGTTTAATGAATTAATGACTTAATGCACGACTGTCAGTGGCTTTGTCCCTGAAACTCCGCCGAATCACCTCTGCCTTGAAGTCCAAACATCAAAGTTCCTGGGAAGATCACAACGGGAGACTGGTAGCAGCCCTTCGTTTTTTTTTTCTGTTGGATCATCTTTCAACCAAGCTGAAAATCATGGAACATCTATGCTCTTGAACCATCAAAAGTCAGGTTTGATCTACGTAGGCCTCTGAGCTCTCATGATTTTCGATTGAATTTTGGAAGGCGACGGTCGTCTAATTGGGACAAGCTGCGGACGGAAGGGCCAGCACCTTTCTCGCAGTACTGGTCGCACGTCGCATTGTACTTCTGCTGAAAGGCTTCCTTTGACGCTGGAAGAGGGTCTTCATCACGGAGCTGGAGATTGATACAAAGAGTTGAGTGGTGAACATTTTGACATTCATGGGTTTTTGACAGTGCTCCAATGGATATCACTGGATCATCTCAAATACGCTTTCGAGAGATGGGTCGCCGAGCATGAATTTTGGTCCGGGGGCCGAAGAAAGTCCACCATGTCATGGATTTGATTCCATGACTCCCAACTGCACCAATCACAGCCCAAAATTGACAAACCTAGAGCTTTTCCAAATTTCTTCGCAACATCTCAAACAAATTGTTGATTTTGACGATCCCTAAAGTTTTGAGTTTCGAAACCCAGAGATTTCTCGCCAAGGGGCTCTCTCAACCAGCACCATACCGGCTGAACACACGGCCACCACATCGGGCCACTCTTCTGTATGTCGCGCCTTTGCCAAAGGATGTGCAAAGGGCTCATGGCAACTCCAACCTGTCGCAGCTGCGGCTGGAGATGCTTTGGGATGAACCTTGGGATGAACCTGGAATCAAAACCATCCCAAACTATCCCAAACTGATTTGGGGGTTTCCATAAATGGGGGTATCCCAAAATGGTTGGTCTATAATGGAAAATCCCATCAAAATGGATGATTTAGAAATTTAGAGGTACCTCCATTTCAGGAAACCTCTATTTGCTTTCGGGTATTTCAATGTGCTTCAACGTGTTTCATGTGAAGTGCGGCACCACACGAAACAGCCTTTGCGAGGGGAACCAGCTTGGCCGGCAGAAACTGGATTCACCGAATTGCCTCAGCCACTGTGATACACATGCCGTGGTCCTTTTGGTTAAGAGTCCTCGTTGGATTCTCCTCAGTGCTCTCCAAAATACTCCAACATCCCTGTATACAACTATATATACACTGTATACATATAAACATATATCTATCTACACACATGCTAGTACATATGTAAAAACACTAAAAACATATGCAAAGCTTGCTCCATCTGTGCATCCCATCGCCGAGGAACTGGAAACAGCGGTCGTGCATCTGGGCGCAGCAATGGGTCTGTTGACACGACCTCCCAGACCTCAACTGGGAAGCTGAGGCGATGCACCAAGGGCAAAGTCAATACACATCAAAACACAATGTCCAGATAGAAATGTACAATCCTATCAAAATGGTGGCAAACAACTTTTCGATTTTCTAATCTTTTTTCATCAGCAATGTACAATTTAACGGTCCAAATTGTGGATTTATTCAACACAAAGGTATGGGAAATCTTGGATTTACCGGCCAGGTATGGGGGCTTTCTTGCACTTCTTTTTGTGATTTGATCAGCGTTATTGGAAGTATCCCCGTTTTCGATTGCTTGTATCCCAAACTTTTTTGCTGGCTATTGTTGGTTGTAGTGCTGGCACTGTAGAATTCATCAATCTCTCAATGGTTAGATGGCCAATCCACCACATCTACTATCTACCAGAAAAAATCCAAACACCCAGCATGGCGACACCTCTCCACATCTTCAACAAACCCATCGACAAGGGTGGCCTTTGTTCCCCCTTAGCAAAGGCACATTGTACATCTGGGACGTCCTGATGCAGTTGGGGCCATGACATATCGGCGCCATTGGGTTGATATTTCATGTGGTTGGGAAACTCAATTCCTAGCTCCAACTGGCTCCCCAGCTTTTGTTGGGAATACGGACACATCAAAACGCTCCAAATCGCTCCTGATAAAACAACTGGATAGATTTGGTTGTATTGAAGTTTTGCAAAGTTTAATGTTAGGAATTGTTGGTTAATTTACTTAACCTTTCCTGGGACTATTTTTTGACTTGTAGATCGATTGGATCCTTCTAGAGCCCACATTTTTGTCGCCGACCAGGCTGAAAGTCTTGCAACAGCTCTCCAAGATAGGTCATGTATAGGCGCCTCATTTTCCCATAGGCTGGGTGAAAATTGGGCGCCCGGAAAATACCCTCTGGTAAACTAACATAGCTATTGAAAATGGCCATTTATAGTGAGTTTTCCCATTAAAAAATGGTGATTTTCCATAGTTATGTTAGTTTACCAGAGGGTATAAACCACTATAAATATCAACCTTACAAGCATCACAAGCACTCCCACATCGGTCAAACATGATGAAACATGTTCGCTGCAAAGCCCGCAGATCCTTTGACATGCTCAAATCGCTGCGGTTGAAGTTCTTTTTTACTTTCCAAAACCCTAAAAGCCTAAAACCCTAAAAGCCGAAAACATCCTAAAACCTAAAACACTGAATTAAAAGCCCTAATTCCGGAAAACTTCAGGGCACAATCACTGCGTATAGCCAGTGTTTCAGGTGACACGTATATCATATTGTTGGGATGTGTCGTTTGAGTGTGGGCGAAGCCGATCCCACATCTGGTAGAAAAAAGTCGCAGGTTTCACTCCCAGCAAAAGGCGGGGAATCTCCAGGAACAGCCCTAGGTCCCTAGGTGTTGGCAGTGGTTTTACCAGGTTTTCCTGCAGGTTTCCCGTTGAATCAATCCATGAATTTACGAAGTCCTTCGCCCAAACGACGCTCATTGGGCTGGACAAGAATTCTGTTGTGTCCTGAGTGCCCCAATGCTGAAGCGCGCGGCAGTTGCTTGAAACAAGTGAGATGATGATCAACATGTAATATATGTACAGTATATATGTATATATATATGGGGGTTTCCTGAAAATGGGGGTACCCAAAATGGATCAAAATGGATGGTTTAAAATGGAACATCCTTTTAAAATGGATGATTTTGGGGTACCCACATTTCAGGAAACCTTCATATGATGTGCATATTTTCTTGGGTACGAGCGGTGTAAGCCAACAAGAGATGTACAGGTGAGGTTTCTTGGTATGAACCAACAAAGCATGTGGAATCATGTGGATGTTGCAGAACAGGTGAAGCTTTGCCGAACAAAAATGTCGACATTGGCCAACAAGTGGGGGTTGCAATCTACAATCCTGGAGGTATGCAGCACTGGGAGTTCAACAATGATGGAACATGTGGGAAGTCAAGGACAGTTGATCATGAACATTCATAGCAATTGCTCAACAAAATATGCCTTGGCTTTGTGAAAAAGGCCAACACTGTAGCAATTTTGGATGAGTAGCAGCGTGTGCCCCACGCAAACTAGTCTTCCTCAATCGTCAGACCTTTTACGCAAGGAGTTTCCTTTTGAGGCAATGATTCTTCGGGGTTTGTTTGAGGGAAAATCTTACAGGAAGCCACTATGGTTTTTCCCAGTAAAATGGGGTGTCCTCCTGTAGATTTTCCCTTCATCCAATTCTGGGAGTGACCCTTCTGATTCTGTCAATGGTGCCCTAGTCCCAGAGTCCGAGCCATCCTAAAGCCACGCACATCAAGACTAGCCTCGGCCGAGCAGCAAGGATGATTGGACGGGCGACAAATGGCGAAAATATATGGGGGGTTAAAATGGGGGAACCCTAAAACCATGGGTTTCAGTACTAAAATTATCTAATTTTGGATGATTTGGGAATATTTGAGGTACCCCTATTTTAGGAGACCTCAATCTAGCTACCGTAATAATCAGAATTGATGCCCCGAAATTGGATGGTTGAACACAACCCAACCGATCCAAACGAGGCGTATACGAAATTTTCCTTGAGACATCCCCGATTTTGGCGCACCTGAAAAAAATTCGCCTCAGCTGGGTCTGGTTGCCAGCAACCCACACATCAGTCACCTGGGAGTTATAACCCTCAAACTTTATGAGTACGGGTCAAAATGCTGGAAACCACTGGTCTTTTCCACCAAAATGGCTGGTATTCATAGTTCATAATACATCACACACTGGATTTAAGCCCATTTAGGGCTTGCCTCCCTTGAAAATAAAAGCAGGATTTTTGGTGGGGTCGTAAGTGGGATCGTCTATAACTTGCCCAGATGCTTCTGGGTTAATACTGGTGAACAGATAACAGGTATTCCTATTTAACAATCCCTATTAAACCAGGTCGTATGACCTACTATTTCAAAGCCAACCAATCACTTGTCACTTATATCCTCATCCGCGTACTAGTTAAATATGGTGACATCCCAGCATAATGATGATTTCATCTTATATACTATTTTATAAGCACGCAACAGTTGAACTTCTACCAATACCCAACTGCTTGCCTCGGAAAATGATGCACAAATTATAGGTGTTCCATATCTATGTTGGTTTGCAGGAGAGTAATTCACCCAATGTATCATTCTATTTCAACCACATGTATCTCATGTGGGTGTGCTTGTGTGCTTGAAAATGAGGTACCCCCAGTTCCGCCAAACCTTCATCACTTTCCCCATGAACATAAGGCATTTTTTCCTTCCATGGAGCTGGTTGATTTGCGGCTGATTACTTAGCATCAATTTCCCAACTATCATCCCGAACTATCATCAACTATCATCGTCAGTTTTAGATGTGTACGGAACTTATCTGTATATTTTTTTTCATGACATCCCATCACGTCACATTAAATAACACATTATATCACATAATATCCCCATGACATCCCAGTAACATCACATCATATCAGATCCGATTATATCCAAATATATCCCAATTACGTCCAAATATATCCAAATTACGTCCCGTTATATACCAATTATGGCGAGATATTAATTAAATCCAATTAACATAGTGAATCTTAGATAGCTGCCAAAAAATCTAATTTTTAGCTGGTTAGTACATTTTACCATAGCACAACATACTGTATTCTAAAGTACTAAAGTATACAAGCAAGGTTGACCCAATTAAGCCCAATTAAGTCCCATTAAATCCTATAAAATCCGCAAAACATGCTATACCCTCTATTGGACGAGCAAACTTTTGTTGCCCATGCCCCCTCTCGCCAGGTGGCGTGGTGGAAGCCAACAGCGCGCGGCACATCTTTGGCGCGACGCACCTGCATGGCAAGGCGATCGAAAACATGGGCCAACATGGGACACTTCTGGCCATTGTTATTAAATCAATTTTCACACTTTTGGATATCATTCTATGGATATACTATAGCAACATTTGAGGTTTAGACACGGGTCGATTTCTCGCAACTCTTGGCAACATTTTTCACGAATATGATCAACTTCAGGGGTTTGGGGGTCGTCCCATGTCAACATCACCCAAACCCCAACCATTCAAGCTATCATACAACATGACACAAACATTTCCATGCAATGATCGAATCCTGAGATGGGATTTCGACCAACCCTAAACAATGGCTGGACGTGTTGGATACCGATCGGTAAAGGTACAATGGCCACGTTAGACTTTTAAGTGGTTTGTCGGTGTGTCCTGAGATTAAATGTTTGGATGATTCGCCAATGGGAATTTTCAGACATGTCATAATGTCATTTGCAAGCTTTAATTGACCATTTTCTGGCGGAATGACAACACCATTGATGAAAGGGGCCTTGCACCATCCCAGTGCAAAATGACAAGGACCAGAATTCGTTGATTTCATCAACATCATCAACCATTTATTAGGACAAGGACCATCAGCCATTATGTATCAAACATCAAAGATGGTTGATAGTTGAGCCATCCCAAAAGACCGCGCCAATTTATCAAGTTTGATCATCGCCCCAGAGAATTCGGAATCTGCCAGGCACGGAATGACGGGCGACGACTCCGTCATTGAAACTAAAGCAGCGAGCGTTTGCTGTGGGAACTGGTGGCCGACGTGGCAGCGGCGCGCACAAAGCGGCTTCACTGATGTCTAGGAATTGAATGGAGTTGATGTGGAGGTTTCCTGAGTCATAGGGGTACCCCCAGTCATCATCCATTTGAGTAGGATTTTCTATTATAAACCATCCAGCTATTGGGGTAACCCCATTTATGGAAACCCCCATGTGGAGACCATAAGATGTCACCTCCAATAGCAAACCATCCAGCTTTCTGGAGTCACTACTCGAAATGACTTGGTGGGACCCAGCGACGCTTGCGAGTTCAGGGCGTTTGAACAAGCAACCAGTACAGTAAACGCTGGAAAGATGTGACATGAGGTGACCAACCCTTGACCCGTGATTTGACCCTACTCCGTGTGGGTTTGTTTGAAAAACTGCATCCTTTTTAATATCCCATTGTCCATGATTATCCATTTTTGTCCATGATTCCATGAAATCTGATCATCAACGAACCATAAACCACCGCATAAAATTGGACCCACCACTTTCGCATCTCCTCCGACAAGAGCCAGGTCTGGATGGAATGGCAGTGCACACCTCGTTGACGGCTCGAAATGGACAAACGTGGGGGAATTGAAGCAAAATGGTCATTTTGTGGGACTTAATGGGGCTAAAATGGACTTAATTAACACAATCCCCCGAATTTTCTTGAGTACCAGCAGCAACGTCAAGTCACGAAAGCTCTTGCCGTTCTCCTTCGCAATCCTGGGGCGATTGACACAGATTGACACAGCGGGCTGTACACCTTTCAGGAAGGGAGCCCGGTTGAAAACCTGCAGATCTAATGGTGATTTCATGGTGCCCCATGCTCGAGATATGGTGATACCAAACCTTCGCACTCTGACTTCAAGTCAATTGAGATCATCATAACTAGGACTAGGGATAAAGAACTCAGAAACATTGAAAAACCACCATCCAGTTTCATTAATCTGCCAGCCATTTTAATGGGTTCTTTACATCCCGGTTGGTGGTAAAACAACCATCCATCAGTTTGCCAGCAAACACAGGTTCTTGGTTTGTAAACCCACATTTTCCATTGGCAACATCCAGCAAACTTCTCATTTTCTACGAGTAATTACTGGAAAAAG
Source organism: Cladocopium goreaui (assembly GCA_947184155.2). Lineage (NCBI taxonomy): Eukaryota > Dinophyceae > Suessiales > Symbiodiniaceae > Cladocopium > Cladocopium goreaui. The sequence goes on along the minus strand of CAMXCT020000669.1, from coordinate 823,838 downwards.
ACACCTGTTTGTTTGGTACAATCCCAACCCCCAGCTCCTAAAATCCTCAAACACTTGCACTCCATCCATCTCTTTGGTTCGGCTGTGCGCGTTCCTGTGGCCGTGGCTTCGCGTGGTGGCATCTGGGGGGAAACCTCTTCATGGGACTTTCCCATTCCCACGGTTGCTCATTCATATAGACTTCCCATACTACTGGGTTTTTTGGACCTTGGAATGGGATGTTTTTGATGATTTCTGCAGGTCAACTCCTGGTTTTGAAACAGATCTGGGCTGCTTATTCTACCATTATCCTTGGGTTAACATGATTCTAATTCTGCCTCTAAGCACACCAGTCTTCGCTATTTTGGTCCAATCAACGATCAGCCATCCTGTCCATCCGAAACTCCGCATGCTTTGCTTTGCGCAGACGACAAAATCAACGAATGGTCGAATTACTTCCGGTTTTTCTTGCGGCATAACCAAGTCTTGTTGGTTTTTCGTTCCTAGACTTGGACAAACCAGAGATATTTCCACAACTCCGACAATGGCAGCACTGAAAAACCATTGGGCCATTAACAGGGTTTCCATCTTTGTAACAGATGCTGAAATAGGCTTCCCAACATATTTCCCCTTTCAACATCACCTGAAAATAAAGAAGTTCACCACTATCTAGTTACATCTAGTTACCATTTCACCAAAAGACGGCTAAGATAATATGGCTGTGGGTCAAATTTTGATGATGATCGCAGCATTTTTAAGGGTCAATCATCCGTTTCAATCCATTTTTGAGTGCTGAACAACCCACCGGCGCGCACCATGGCATGGACCCCAAGGATTCTGTGCCACTGTCGCCGCCGATGAAGATCTGGGCGGGATCTCGTGTCGATTTGGCGTGCTGGTCTAACTCGGTTGTAAATCCCGGTTGATGGGGTACTGCTGTGTATCATTTCAAACACGTCATGGAAATCTGAGGCCTGATAAAAGTTGATGGGTTCCCACTAACCTTTCCTGCCACCTTAGCGATCCCATCCCCCATTCGCACCTCCACGTGCGGAAAGCGCCCACTGGGCGAGCCATCTACTTCCAACTCCTGGCAGCGAAAGACAGGTTGAAGTGCTGGTTCTTGTTGCTTTCAACCGCCCAGACCAAGAATATAGGTCAAAATGGTTTAAACACCATATTTCACGGGAATGAACCTCCATTTCCTGTTTCCTATCCTTTAACAGCTATTTTGGTGGGTTTCCTGTGGTTTTTTCCAACCTTTGGCCGTGGCCGCCTCGTAGAAGATGAGATCTCCGGCTTCACAATCCTCTGGATCCTGGCTGGTGATGCCCAACTGCCCCTGGACATTGCATGTACACTTTAGGAGACGTAGCCTCCAATGAACAAACATGTCAAAGGAACAAACACATCTGAGGGATTTTGAAAAATCGTATCATTAATCCTCATCATACATTGTCAACAATTTCTTGCGATCGAAACATGATTGAATTTTCATAAGGTGATTGGGATTTCACAATCATAGTTGGGAACAAACATCGGCATTAAACATCATTAAACATGATTAAGATTCCAGAGATTTCCATACATTTCCCCAATGTCATCCAGAAACCTGAATGATTTCCCACAATTTCCCCGACGTCAAACATTTCCCTGAACTTTATGGTCCGATTTCGCCATGTCGGGCCCCTCAAACCTCAAAGGACACCGGCAAGGTCTTCCGGCAATGCCTCGATGTGCTGGTGATCAACGGATTTTTTTGGGAAACAACGAATCGTATATACCATCTGGTTATTTAACATAGCCATGGAAAATCACCATTTTTAATAGGTAAACCATCTATAACTGGGCCATTTTCCATGGCTATCAGAAGGTAATTGGATGTAACAATGGGGGTTTGCTACAGGGGGGTATACCATGGTATACCTCCAAATCATCCAAGTCAACCATGACTTAGTATTGAAACCTATGGATCCATGGGGATAACCTATTTCAAGAACCCCCAAATGTAAATATGTATTAAGCGTATATGTAAGTATGTATATGTACCTGTGACATTGGTCTCCGGATCCTGAACTTTGAAACCTCCCAAATAGATCCAAATAGTGGGGATGTGGTTTCAGAAAAATATGGGTTTGGGTTAAGCCTAAACTATGGAGGCTTGGCCCAAAATATCGATTAAATATTGAATTACTGAATCATACGGTAGGTGTCTCAAGATCTGGACCGGAGTTTTTTTCCGCTCAAATTCTTCGTTCAATACCCTACAAACCAACCATGGTATTCGAATCGGCACCTGTAGCGAAATGTCAGAAACCCTTCAAAAATGATGTCAGTTCTGCTCAACCTGGAGCGAAACATACTTTCCTTTCCACCAAGTAACCAATCTGCAACCAGGTGACACAGGTTTGCAGTTGGCAATCAACAAAAAGCCAAAGTCCTGCTAGGCTGGGCGTCCGGGATCACTAGCACGATACGGCAGATACTTTCATATATTTATATATCTGCCGACCCCGGCTGATGCAAGGGGGAGCGCACCAGGGAAGAAGAGGAGCAACTCCAATGCCAGTCACTGCAACGAACAACAGCAACCACCAAGAACCAGCAGCAGCCAACAGCCAGCAACCAGCAGCCAGTAGCCTGCTGCCAACAGATGAAACATTTCTTTCTGTAGGATTTCACCAGCCACAACCTTTCTTAAACTTCCTTATAGGGACACAACCGCTACTCGACTTCCTTCGACTTACCGTCACACTTCAACCTTGGGGGGTGGGGTGGGGCTAGGGAAGAAAAAGGTAGGATCTAGCAGCCACAACCTTTCACCTTCATTATAGGGACATAACCGCTACTCGACTTCCTTCGGCTCATCATCATCATCATCATCATCATCATCACCATCATCACCATCAACACCATCATCACCATCATCACCATCATCGCCATCAGCATCAGCATCATCATCAGCAGCATAATCAGCATAATCAGCATCATCAGCATCATCAGTATCATCACCATCACCACCATCATCATCATCGTCATCATCATCATCATCGTCGTCGTCGTCGTCATCATCACATGATCATCGTCATCGTCATCGTCATCGTCGTCATCATCATCACCATCATCATCGTCACCATCATCACCATCATCACATGATCATCGCCATCAGCATCATCATCATCATCATCATCACCATCATCATCGTCACCATCATCACCATCATCACATGATCATCGCCATCAGCATCATCATCATCATCATCATCACCATCATCATCATCATCATCAGCATCACCATCACCATCACCATCATCACCACCATCATCATCATCATCGTCATCCTCTGCGTGCAGAACTGAGTAGCTTTTCGCGTGCACAACTCAACCGAGTCGGTTGTCGGGTGCACAGCGGAGGCACCATCCTCTTCACATCTTCACATCTTCTCTCTCTCCCTCTCTTGCCCTCTGTCACGGTCTCTCTCTCTCTCTCCTTCTTTTTCTTTTCTCTTTTAAGGCCGCAGGCACTACCGACGAGGCGCCACGATATGGTCACCCTTTCGCACGACATGAGGTTCGAGTGTCACAAACTCGAGCTTTTAGCGATTTTACATCCTCTGCGGCAACCGTTTCGCACGAAACGAGGTTCGAGTGTCAAAAACTGACGGCTTTTTGAGATTTTACATCCTCTGTGGCAGCTCTTTTGCACGAAATGAGGTTCGAGTGTCAAAAACTCAAGGTGTTTTGCGATCTTACATCCTCCGCGGCAACGCTTTCTTACGAAACCAGGTTCGAGCGCCAAAAAACTGATGCTTTTTTTGCGATTTTACATCCTCGGCGGCAACCCGTTCGCACGAAACGAGATTCGTCGAGTGTCAAAAACTGGAGTTTTTTGCGAGTTTAGGTTGTCCGGCGGCAACCCTTTCGCACGAAATGAGGTTTGGGAGTCAAAACTGCGTTTTTTTTTTTGCAATTTTACATCCTCGGCGGCAACCTTTTCGCAGAAAAGCTTTTGTGTGTAAAAGCTTCTGCGTGTAAAAGCTTCTGTGTGTAAAAGCTTTTGTGTGTAAAGGCTTCTGTGTGAAAGCTTTTGTGTGTAAAAGCATCTGTGTGTAAAAGCGACTGTGTGTAAAAGCTTCTGTGTCTAAAAGCGTCTGTGTGTAAAAGCTTCTGTGTGTAAAGCCTCTGTGTGTAAAGCGTCTGTGTGTAAAAGCTTCTGTGTGTAAAAGCTTTTGTGTGTAAAAGCTTGTGTGTGTAAAAGCTTTTGTGTGTACAGGGTTCTGTGTGTAAAAGCTTTTGTGTGTAAAAGCATCTGTGTGTAAAAGCATCTGTGTGTAAAAGCTTTTGTGTGTAAAAGCATCTGTGTCTAAAAACGTCTTTGTAAAAGCTTCTGTGTGCAAAGTGTCTGTGTGAAAAGCGTCTGTGTGTAAAAGCTTGTGTGCGTAAAAGCTTGTGTGTGTAAAAACATGTGTGTAAAAGCGCCTGTGTGTAAAAGCTTTTGTGTCTAAAAGCGTCTGTGTGTAAAAGCTTCTGTGTGTAAAGCGTCTGTGTGTAAAAGCGTCTGCATGTAAAACAGATTTTGTGTGTAGAAGCTTTTGCGTGTAAAAGCTTCTGTGTGTGTTGGTTTGTGTGTGTGTGTCTGTGTGTAAGTATGTGTAAACATGTTTCTCTGCGTGTGTCTGTGTTTGAGAGCCTATCAGCTTCTGTATGCTTATATTTTCTCACATCTTCTATACAGCATACCTTGTCTGCCTCTTGCAACAAAACCTTGACATCTTCACATCTTCTTATCTTGGCATCCACACATAATGAACATATTCACATCATCTCAAATAAAATCCTCATCAATATATTGATGTATGTCTTTGGCGTCTGCAAATCATACAACTACATAGCACATCTGAGTACCTATACACCTACTTGCTCTCGGGCCAACCGGCCAAAAAAACATTGTAAATACAGGTAAATACCGCGATTTTTGCTACCAAAGGCAAAAACATCGTAAATACCGTGGTTTTGGGCTTCCGAGGCGCAACAAAACATCGGTGCTTCCCGTGTTTTTTGGGTTTGGGGGTCTCAACAATACGCGAAAACACCGCCTATTTGACGATTTTTAGGGGTCCACAAAAATGCGACAATAAGCTGTGTTGCAAGAACAGCACCAACAGCAGCAGCAGCAACAACAACAACAGCAACAACAACAACAACAAGAAACACAAGAAGAAGAAAAAGCACAAAAATGCGACAAACAAATGTGTGGTAAGATGGTTACAAGCTGCGGTATGACAAGAACATCACACTCTGCTCTGTACCTGCGCGCACACGCAGAGCACATGAACAACACCAACGCTCACACTACTATACATAACCCTTGTGTCATCTCCGGTGTGCGAAGCTCTACAATCATATATAGGAATCATTATACGCGTATCATTATATATCCAAAATATTCTATAATCATATCATCCAAAAACTAGGCAACCGGTTGACTCGGCGCCCTTGTAAGGGTGACGAATTTGAAATTGTCATTTTTGAGGGTAAGAGAGAAAATGCTGGTATTTGCAGGAGTCGTCAAAAAATGTGTACAACATGGACATTCATTTCGATTGGCAGGCGTGTGACTCAAGAGTGAAAATTTGAATTTCGCCTGCGCGGTGACTCGATTTTTCTCCTCACGGGTGGAAAAAAAACATTAGAATTTTATGATTTTGAGTCATCCAAATCACATCAATCAAGGCGGTATTCAATCCTATTTTTTTTCCACTGTTCGAGGTTAGCGGTGCCAGAGCGCCTGTGGCAGTGCTGATGCTACAGTCTGTAACAAGGCAGCGTTGTGACGCCAAGTCCAGCTGTAAGCATAACTGTACCGTTTTTGGTACACCTGTTGTTTCTTTTTGTGGAGCATGGATTGAGGTCGCCATTTTTTTAAGTGTGTCCAAGTTCCATCAAGTTGTTGAGTTCCAGCAATAATGGTTCTAGATGATTTACCCCACCCCCCCTGACGATCATACGACAACATATGCAACATATGCCTCTGCCGTAACGTGATGGAAGCGCTCGACACGAACGCTAACATCCCCCCCACCCCCCTGACGATCATACGACAACATATGCAACATATGCCTCTTCCGTAACGTGATGGAAGCGCTCGACACGAACGTTAACTCCCCCCACCCCCCCCCATGTTTTTGTTTCGACCTAATACCTACCAGGTACTATGCATGAGTATTGAACACATTTATATGTGCCCTTCAAGGCTCAAGAGGTATATAGAGTAACCCTGTAGACATAGCACTGACCGGCAACAGGCTGAGTAAAAGAGTGCTGTCATTGGGGAAGACGCCTTAGCTGATCTTGAAGTAGACGCTAGGGCCCCTCTTCCCCCCCCCCCCCCCCCCTGACGATCATACGACAACATATGCAACATATGCCTCTTCCATGTGCAACACGTTAAAAAATCGAAAATTTCAAATCCTATACCCCCATTTCGGAAAACCTCATTTTTGAAATTTGCAACCCTTCCACGGGATCGTAAATGGCACATCTCAAAATCGACAACCCTTCCAAGGGCGCCGTATCAGCCGCATGCCAAAAACTACGATATTGACCTACATACACATTCTCTCAATGGCTGGAAGATTCACCCTGTCCTGCTTGAGATCCTCAACCACCTGACCGCAAAACAAGCTGTGGATGGATGTTTTTTTTGTGCAAAATATCGCATGGTTCTTTTAATGATTTGCTGAGCTAGATGATTTACCATCCTAAATTTGCAGATTTCACATGTTTCAAGCCGAAACTGAATCGATCGATTCACTGGAAAAAAAGTCTTGATTTCTTTGCAGGACAGGAAACCATGAATTTTATGCCCCACATATTTTCTGTAGCAGACTGGCTCCAGTAAACTAAGAGTTTGATATGGAAGCCATGGTCAATTTGTTGATGATTTAGCTATAGTGAAATCTTCAGAGGCTAAAGGCATAGCTGTGCGGTGGTTTCAAGCCCTCAAAGTCTTAACCATATTTGTCCGTTGGGCTTATCATTTTCAAAAGGGCTGCAGATTCCTATATATTCCTATTTTCTGTAGGCGTTATCCTATTCCCCAGCTTTCCCCCTCTTGTCTTCCCATCTTGTTGCAGACTCCGCGGATAGCTCCCACCTTTTGAATCAGCTGCATGTGGTCCAGAAACAGCGGCGCGTCTTTCAATCGGCTGCCGGGTTTGTACCTGGCACCCCGAGGGCCCGAGGGATGAACTCATCGGATGCCAGAAACGAGGGGACCTCTGGGGGACCTCTGGGGGACCTCTCATCAAACACACCATGTCCACCATGTCTTCATCAAGACTTGGCTGGTTGGTGGTTTCAACCCTTCTGAAAAATATGAAAGTCAGTTGGGCATACTATTCCCAATATATGGAAAAATAATCCAAATGTTCCAAACCACCAAGCAGTTGGTGTCATGAGGTCTTCATTCGATAACGGCACTTGGAGCTCGAAGGATCGTGATAACTTCGATGATAAGGTGTTCCAACCTCGATCAGAAGCGGCATCTGCTGCTCATCTGCTGCTCCAATCAGATGGTTCAAGGAGGGATGGTTTCAACTGCCTAAAATCTGAGACTAAGAATGGAATCGAATCATCCCCTAGTCATAGGAACAACATATGAAACCAGAAGAATCGGATTCATCCCATTACAAAAATATCACCAGTTCTTTGAGGCTTCAAGGATAATTTGCTCCCACATCTCTCGTTGATCTCAGTGACATATCGCATGGCGGCGTCCACAAACCTGAACAGTGCGTCCCAGGAGGATGAAAGGAACCCTACATTTCTCCTGTGGTTTGGAAACTCATTGCTTTCCCAACAAACATTGAGATTTTGGGGGGTCCCCCCCATTTTTGGAGAAATTCATATAGCTATGGTATGTCTCACTATCAGTTTCCACATTTCTACAATGGCCGGGGGTTGAACCATATATTTTCAGACAAACCCACGAGGCAATTTTGGGGTGTCCCCCCGTCCAAGAACAGGCTATACTATTAGTGTAGGAAACGAGTTCAACATAGGGTAGAGCCACTTTTGGGCTCAATTTCTTCACCAGCAGTCCCACAGAACGAATCGTGACCCTGGTAAGTGTTAACGGGCCCTATCATTCCTGGAGAGGTTGCAATCTTTGACAAATCCCCAGAAGACCTTGTCCGCGCCAAGACTTAGATTCCAACATCGGTTTACACATGGTTTGGGCAGCCTTTACATCACAAATACGCCTGTGACACCTCACTTTGATAGGCCCTCAAAGGTTCTTTTCCAAAATCGGAACTTCACCTGGAACTCGTGGTCAATTGAAATCCCTCAAGGAACAATCTTCTTTTTGATGAGATGCCCTATCAAGTGGAGAATATGGGGTTCAAGATCATTTAACATTCTGTTCACAGCAACATAACTGGGTCTTCTGGATGGTCATAGTTGCTATCAATCCATCCCCGTATAATCCGAGAATTGGGTATGGAAATTGGCTGCAGCTAAATCCACTGGTTAATCACGATTTCCCCACAAGCATGGCCCTTTGGGAGGCAAAAGCGCTTTTTCCACAGACATATTTAGACATATTCAGACATATTCTTGGAGAAACATGGAGAAAAACCCAAGTACCATATTCTCGACTTTTTTCAGTATTGACATTTCTAGACTCTATATCCAATATCCATACACATTCCCTCTATTTTCCCTGTTTTTTGCTGTTCAAACATGGACAACTCACTCCCCCTTCCGCACCTGCTCCGAAGCGCCTGCTTTGCGCCAGGCTCCTTCCGTTGGGCTGCCTGATTCACCTGGTAGGCGAAGGATTTCCTTGAGATTTTTTGTTTTTTTTTCTAGTTCTTATATCTGGTTGGTGGTTTCAACCCCTCTGAAAAATATGAAAGTCAGTTGGGATGATTATTCCCAATATATGGAAAAATAAAACATGTTCCAAACCACCAACCAGTTATATGTTCTGATTATTTTGATTTTGGACTTCCTGTTGGAGGATTTTTGAGAAATGGATAGAAATGGGGATTGTTTTTGATCTCTTGTTCGAATCCCTGAGGGTTTCTGGGGCTGTTTGCTGCCTTTTTGGGTAATATCCCACAACATGGGCGTCTGCTTGTGTCCAAGAATTGGGCTCATCAAGTTTTCAACTTGGATGCGTTTTAGAAACCAGCCAGCAGCAAAAGTTGAAACATCAACTCAGGGGTTTAATGGTACATACCGGGTAAGCCAGAAGCTCTTCAGATCTCTTCAGTGTCAGAACATGGGGTGAACCGCTCCACCTCACCAGTCTAGGTTGAGTTCATGGCGTCATAGTACCAATTATATCCAATTATCAGCAACACTTAGGAAACCCTCACCCCTTGACATCACTGGTGCTGCCATGGACCACCTTGAACTAATACTGATACCAAGCGTTCAGCTCCAGTTGCCCACCTCCAAACAGCGGAGTTCCATGGCTTCTCGAAATGGCCATTGTGCCTGAGCTGAGCTTGGATCGACCTTGTTTGGACCTGGTTCAAACAGGGGGCTTCAATCGGAGAGTTGGGTTGTGTTTTTGGGACCATCCAGTATGCAACTGAGTTAGACTGTCATCAATTTGCAGTGAGAACTAAGTGGAACTTATCTCCGCTACAAGTGATCCAGTATGACTAGGGATCCAGGTCCAAAAGGGTGGCCTCCAGTTCAGCGTCCTCCGACAACCGCTCCAAGAGTTGGGTCTTCAAGCCCACCTGCGCGAAACATCCAAGAACCCCCTTGATTGGCATTTCCATCTTTTTTTGGGGCTTCCATTGTTCGCAACAAAATCGAACCATGGATTGTAATGAAGCCAGAAAAAGGGTCTACCGTATTGATCGTTTTGTTCATCCTTCCCTGATTCTGATCACGCCAGAGCCTGAGAGCCATCCACCAAAATGAAGGCCTTTTCTGGAACCACCTGAATCAACAACTCGATCCACTTCGCAACATTCGGATTTCCTTAGGATCAGATTTACACAACATCCTGTTGCACCATTGTCAAAATCGACATGATCATGTTGCAGTCATGGAAGAAGTCAAGATGTTAACTTGGAATACTCACACACAGAAAACCGTTCTTGTTCATTGCCCTGAATCTCTGAACAAATGTTCTGATTCTCACGTTTTTTTTTTAAATGTCTTTGACAAGTGCTGCCCAAGCCATGAAAAAAATCCGCATCAGTTGATACATCCGCCGTTTTTTCGTTGCTAAAAAACGGAACCTTGTCTGCTCCAGTGTCCTGCCGAGCCGACTCCACCAACCGTCCCATGATGTCATGGCCATACCTTGGGGACTTCTTGGAACAAACAGTGAGATACCCATGGTATCCTACCCTTCATGGTAAACTAAAAAATAATGTTTACCAGAGGGGAGTGGTGATATCCCACTCTGAAATTCACTGGTGATATTCCATTTGTATCACCATCATGGTTCGTTGAACCTGGAAACCACCCGGCTCGAGTTTCAGCTCGGTCCTCGCCATCTTCCGTCACACCTGTCAGACTTTAGGTGATCGCCGAGTGGCACAAACATATGGAGGTTTCCATACATGGATGATACCATCTATAAATGGATGGTTTAAAAAATGGATGATCATTTAAGTGGATCTTCAACAAAAATGGCGGTATACCCCCAATAGCTGGTTGGATTATAATGGACAAAAGCATCATATAAATGGACGATGATTTGGGGGTACCCCTATTTTAGGAAACCACCATATGGGTAGGATAGCAATGATTGAGATAGCCGTCCTTTGGAGGTACCGGTTGAAGGTGTAACCCACATCGAAACATGTTACAAAAAGGACACGTTGCGTTGAAAAAACATCCACAACAGCAGCAACGAAAGCAACAAAACGAATCAAAACCATAGGTGCAAACATACAACATCCATTCTTTCAGTCACGAGCTATTGCGGGACAGTGCAGGATGGGTAATTGTCACTATCTGTAGGGTAGATTGACCACCAGGGGGAAACCTCCCTGGCCATTATCATGGCATGCGACACATGTTACATGGGGGAACACTCAAAACCGTGAAACCCTGAACTGAACAGCAAACAAAGGTGATTCAAGTGAATGTTCATCCACGTATTGTGTACGATGTTCCTATATCAATTCACATTGGAAAATCAAACAGTCATGAATTTTATGTTCCGTCCTTTTGTTCCATATTTCATGTTCCTTTGTCCATCCAATGCTCATATTTTTTCATTTGCCAAGTTCCACCTGCAATATCAGAACATCAGAATATTTGGAGGTTTCCTAGCAGTAAGTCATGGTACCCCCAAGTCATCATTGGTTTCAATATCTTTCAAAACTAAGTGATGGTCTTTGTTGGGATGATTCGGGGCATCATATACAACACCATTTGGAAGGTGATTTATAGTTATAATATGGTATACTCCATATGTAACCCATAAAAAAACAGAACGGCAGCCCCTGGGAGTGCAGTTTTCCCATGATTTAAGATGATATTTTGAGATTTTTTATTGACAAAGGCACTTTGACAGCTTTGCCTGTGATTCATGCCAGTTTCCTTGAAGTACCCCACACTTGTTAAAAACCTTGGAAAAACCCAAAAAAACAAAACAAAAAACAAGAAAAACAAAAACACCAATATTTCTAGACTCTCTGGAAGGGGGGGGTCCCAGCCAAGACTCTCTGAAAAGAGGTAAAACCTTGGAAACACAAAAAAAAATATTTCTAGACTCTTTGGAAAGGGGGGGGGTCCCAGCCAAGACTCTCTGGAAATTGTTTTGTTATGTTTTTTGTTTTTTTGGTTTTTCCGATGTTTTTTTGGTTTTAGTCACTTTCAGCCATTTGCACCTTTTTGTACACTGGCCGTTCGGTGTCTTCATGCGTTCAAGCTTGCAGGAACCAATCGTTTAACCACTGCAGCTATGAACATACTGGGTCTGAGGATCAAGACTGTGTGTTCCAATTTTGAAATGTTCGGCCATGTCCTAGATAATAACCTTAGTTTTATGCTATACTTTTTGAAAAACATGTTGCATAAATTGGTAGCACACTTTGTTAAAATCATACAACCATCTTCTCAAGCATTATTGCATCATCGATGGAATCTGCTGTAGACTCATGTTACACTTTCTTGGGGGGATGCTACACAGATTTGCCAAGAAACTATTCACTTTTAAAAGTAGATATACATACATACATATATAATCATATATATATATACACAGTGTGTGCATCTTCACAGGAAGGCTTTCCTTGATTGACACAGATTTTGCACAGTTTGCAGTAATATGTCATTTTTTTTCGAGCAAATGCTGCACTAGTTTGAAAGAGATATTGTAGGTAATTGTGCTACTGCACTCTTTGCATAGGCATGCAGCACTTGTTTACATTGCCATAATTATATTTGAATAAGTTTGCATTAAGATTTGTGATTTATAATTACAATGTCTTGCGTTGTTTGAAGCCATATTCTACTTTGTTTACAAAGAGAAGATATGCTGCACTCTTTGGAAAGGCATTACTTGCAGAAGGTGGTGCAATACTTGCTTTACAACAAAAAACGCATATTTTTAAACCGGATTTTGCATCATCAATGGAATCTACAGTAGGCTCTTGCTACACTTCCTTACAATAATGTTGCACACTTTGCAAACAAGAATCTGCACTTTCAAAGGTAAAACACATGTTTCAATGAATGTGTCAGTAAGATGGCACTCTTTCCAAAACCACGCTGTAGTAATTCAAGAATAGATTCAATCTTGCAAAACCGCATGCTACATTTTCCTACAGAAATGCTATTCTATGATTTCTGAAATCATTCAGTACATACATAGGAGGGTTCTCCTTGAAATTGGGAAGTAATGAGACATCTTTCAAAGAATGCAACAATGTTTGCAACAGGTTGTGGCATACATGGAGGAATGGTGTTCTTTATGCAAAGTCATTTTACGAGTGATTTTTGCATGTTTGTTTACCATTATTATTTATAGAGAACATATTGCATAAATTGGTGCCTGCTTAAAATGCACATTTTTTTTTTTTAAATGCTACTTATCTTTCAAGCAATGCCACATTTTTTGCAAAGGGTTGTTACATTGAGGAATGGTATTCTTTACGCAACATCATTTTACAAGTGCAGTTTGCAAATTTACTTTACCTTCATTGTTTATAGAGAACATGTTGCATAAATTGGTCCCTGTTTAGAATGCACATGCCCAAAAAGACTATTGCATATGTTGAGGGAAACTCCTGTAGAGATGTAGAGCCTATACATTCTTAAAGCAACACTGCACTCTTTGGAAAGGCATTTGCACTTGTTTTTTTTGCTGTTTTTATTTATCATTCATGTTTGTTTTGGCTGAAACTATGATTCTCTATGTAGGACATTGGGAGAGCTGTTGAGAATGCACAGTGGTTGACCATTTCTGGATTGACCCGGAACCGGGCCTTTGGGCCATCGAGGCCAATTGGAGGTCCTGGAGCTTGTGGAAATCATGGATTCCATAGGATTTCCATGACAATTTCACCATAAATAGGGATTTTCATGGGGATTTCCATGGGGATTTACCACCAACATCCACCAACCATATGGGGATCATAACCATATGGGGATCATTTCCATGTCCAGACTGGCAGAGAAACCGCGGTCCATCTCGCCCACAGCTCATCGTCATCTACGCGTGCCCAGCCAGCAGCTACCTCTCGGGGCATCTTTGGACTTCGCGACTCGATCTTCGGACTGCATTTGAACAACGTGAAATGTAATCCAGTATTCAATATTACAATACTGTTTATATAATGTGAATATGTATGTGCATCTGCGTATATATATATATATATGTATATATATATATATGTATGTATGTATGTATATATATATATGTATATATATACATACATATATACATATATACATATATACATATATATATGTATATATGTATGTATGTATGTATGTATGTATGTATGTATGTATATATATATATATGTATATATCTAAACATAGGTGTTTTATGTGCTTGATATGCATATATTTCTTTGTATATTTTTGTGTCCTCCATTCCGCACCCCTGCATTGACCGGATGCCTCAGAGATCCGAATCAAGGTGCCGGGATGGATGGTGTCCAACACCGCGGCAGTGGCCGAAGGAGCTGCTCGAATGGCGACCTCCGTTTGACGGGTGAATGGGGATGGGAAAGGGATGGGAAATGGTGAATGGCGATGATTCATTGGGTTTCAATGGAGCATCTACAGGAAATCCATCAACATGTTGGGAAATTGATGGTTTTTCTTGGTGATGTGATTGCTTGTTTCTTCATTCAATTCTGCAATGAGGAGCCTGCCATCTGATTCTAATCTCCTGGTTGCCATTTTGGCCATCTGCAGTACCCCTGAGTTCCCACACCCGCGGCCCGTGGATGCATTTGTAGATGCCTCCACTGGCAGCTCTGACCTTCACTCAAAAAACGCCGCCAGAGAAGATCAACATTTTGGGTCACGAAAATTTCGGTCAAAAGTCCGGAAGAAACGGATTTGTATTGTATATCCGCCAACCCCAACAGCAAGGAGGATCGCGCACAGAGACTAGGAGTCAAAACATTCAAAACTGTTGATATATATATAATATATACGTATAATGGTTTAAGATACTGGGTTCACAGGTGGAAAAAAACATAGGATTGGATTGGTAAAGCGATTTTTTTGATCACATGAAGGGTATAAATTGCTGCGAATTCATAGGGGGTGCAGGCTCACTTTGCTGCCAAATCTCAGGTTGAAAGTCTGGAAATAGGGTTCCCCATCACATCATTCATCGTCTTCCCCCATTGAAACATGGCAATTTTGAGGGGTGTTCCCATTTTTGGATAGCCGAACTTTGATAATTCTATCCCTTAAATTCTCAGCGAATATGGCTCTTCCAACATGCGGTCTAGACTGAAGCCCTTGGACCGAAAATGACGTCTTTGCAAAGCAATGGGGTTGCACTTCAGTGTTTAAAGATAAACCAACGATAACGAACAATGCCCTCAACATTATCATCGGAAATTGCTTTTCTGGAGTCTCAACTTTCCGTTGGCATTGTTTTTGGGAACCAGAACATCTTCAGCAGTTCCTCATCCGTTCCAAACAACCAAACGTATCTGCAACCTAATCTCAAGGAATCCATGGATTTTACCCAAGAAATACCATGAGTTTTCCCATGAGTTTTTCATGGCTTTTCCTCTAGAGGGAGTTGAAACCCTGAACCACTGAACCATGATCTGAGCCGAGCGACCACATCATTGTAGGACCCTGGCATCTTCGGCCTGGTGGCCTCAGCGCCATGACCGCGATTTCGTGGCGATTGCTGGGAAATTCCATGGGGATTTTCAGGGATTTTCCATGGATTTTCCCTGGCATTTCCAGAACGCCATGGTTTGGTTGCAACATGTTAAAACTCACAGATGAACAGGTCATTGTTGGCTAGCTTCATTTTTACCCAGAAATTCAACAACACACCCTCCGAAATGGGCTTTGAAAGCTGCTTCCAGCTGCTAATTTTCAGGCAGGTATCCCCAGTCAACCATCTTCGCTTCCTATGTCCAATTCAAGAATTCACTCATTGGTGTGGTGACCACCATCTTTCAGCCCGACTGTTTGACATTTGAGGATATAGCCCATTTGGCTTGTGATACTTCCACAAAAGTTGATCTAACGGTTAGTATACCCTCTGGTAAACTAACACAACTTTGGAAAATTACAACTTTGAAAATGGTCATTGATGATTGATTATTGATAACTTGGTTAGTATACCCTCTGGTAATTTAACATAACTTTTAATGGGTAAATCAACTATCAATAATCAATGGCCATTTTCAATAGCAAACTGTTGACATAACCCTCTCGGGTAATCCCCAACAGAATCAACCAACAGAGGGCAAAGCAGCAGCGTGTCGTGTTTTTTTTTCCGGATCCGCGAAGCGTGGAACTTTGCGAAGTCGGTACCACAGACCTGGGTGAAAATGGGAGATCTTCCAAGTCCCTATCTGCAAAGAATTGGGGATTCCCAAATTCCTCAAATTGATTTGTGTTTTCAAGAGATTTTTTAAAATAGGATCATGCAGGAAATAGATCAACAATGATCAAGAACTGGTTTGGGGCATCCTCAAGTAATTCATGCACATTTCACTTCAACTGAAACTACGTCGGGCCTGCTGGACCATCTGTGTCAAACGATCATCTGGCTTCACACCCGAGGCTTGCAAACGCCTGCGCTGAAATCGTTCTGACTTCACTGCGAACCAGGGAGCTTGGACACGTGGCTAAAACAACTGGGCAACTGGGTATGGTGTTTGTAAAACACAATAAACACCAAACTGAGCTGGGGATGGGTCAATACCTATTATTACCATATTTGGGGGAATAACCATCTATTCACCAGCTATTTTAGAATACCTAGGGTACCAGGGTTTGGAAAGCAAGACACTTGCGTCTACCTGTTTCAAACACCGAACTGCGGCACCCACTATTTTTCAATGCTGGGATTTGGATCCGAAAACCCGGATCCTGGATGCCAAGATAAAAACAGGGCATCCAACAGAAATCACAGTGAACCCATGAGAAAGTATAGAACAATCATGGGATTCCGGTCTTTGTCTCCAAAATTTGGATACATCTAATCATCTACATATTTTTCTACATACCATATACCAATCAACTCCGTCAATTAATCCACACGTGCCCAAATAAGGCATGCCTGCAAAGCTCTTCGGCTTGTAACCTGGCAGCAACCATGGTGAAGTCACGTTTCCTAAAGAATAAAGAACATTCTAGAGGATATCTCAGGAATACAATCAGCGGACGGTTTTGGTATAGTAGGTTTGGGGAGACCATTCAATCTAGCAGATCTTCGCAATGTTTCTCCACAGTCTCTTGTAATTTGTCGACCTGCCTTGAGAACAAGGTGGATATCGGTCGCATTGGGTTGCAGTTCTGAGCCAATGGCTGGTGATTTTTAGGACCCGAGCCCGAAAACACTTGTAGAGTTGATCATCTTGATCTGTAGCCATATTCACCGAATTCCAAAGACCTCAGATAATCTCGGCACATTTGCTGCCAATTGCGAGACTTCCCAATATTCCCAGATGTTTGCCATGTTTCCCCCATGATTTACATCGACCTCAAACGGAACGACCAGCACCTGCTGCCGGGCCCTTTGCCTTGGTACAGCTCTGTGTTCACGGCCTTATGATTGAAACACCTTCCGCAACAAGTATAGTCTTCTATGTAGATAGTAATCTATATAATATATATGCATCTAGTAGGCTAAGCTATGTATATAATAAATACGAGTATATATAGACATATATATATATATCTATAGATATAAAATATCAATGTATCAATCCCCTTGTGAATTAAGTGAAAGTGTTAGTGTGAGCAATTTTATAGTGATAAACCTGGAGACATTGACCCTGTTTTTGAAAATGCATCTATAGAATCAGAGACGCCAGGGTATATTCAAGTTGACAATCTCTATAGAATTGCTGTCACTGAGGTTGCTTGTGAGCATCATTTTCTATAGAATAGCTGACACCAAGTCACTCTCGTAAAGCCTTTTTTAGGTTGGGGGGGTTAGTTGGCCTTCTATGAAGTCAGATTCCCCAAGCCTCATTCATTGACAGCTGACCTGAATACTCCAGTTGCTCTTGCTCCAAGTTTTCAGTGTCAACCTGTTTTCAACATGAAATCTCTATAGAATCGCTGACACCAAGGTCCTGCATAAAATTGCAAACTAAAACGCACCATGTTCCCAAGCTTAACTGTTGCGATTTTGTAAAGAAAATGCGATATATATATAAATATTTCTGTATCATATATCTATATACAATATCATTCTCATCAACTGCACACCAAACAACACTACCAGGTAATCCAAGCAAGTAAGCAAGTGCATCGACAAATGCACCAAACACATCAAACAAGCTAGGTTCAGCCCCTGGTTTCATCATGTGTTGTCCCGGCTGTTGCAACCACCCTCATGCTCACCATCTGCATGCCAATGCAGTAAACATGCTGAAGTATTCCAGCAAGCAAGTGCATCGACAAATGCACCAAACACATCAAACAAGCTAGGCTCAGCCCCTTAGATGTTATGAAACAATGTTCCTCAAGAGTTCTCGGAACAGGTCTGTGAAATGGTTTTCATCATGTGCCGTCCCGGCTGTTGCAACCACCCTCATGCTCACCATCTGCATGCCAATACAGTAAACATGCTGAAGTATTCCAGCAAGCAAGTGCATCGACAAATGCACCAAACACATCAAACAAACTAGGCTCAGCCCCTTAGATGTTATGGAACAATGTTCCTCAAGAGTTCTCGGAACAGGTCTGTGAAATGGTTTTCATCACGTGTTGTCTCGGCTGTTGCAATCACCCTCATGCTCACCATCTGCATGCCAATACAGTAAACATGCTCAAGTATTCCAGCAAGCAAGTGCATCGACAAATGCACCAAACACATCAAACAAACTAGGCTCAGACCCTTAGATGTTATGAAACAATGTTCCTCAAGAGTTCTCGGAACAGGTCTGTGAAATGGTTTTCATCAAGTGCCGTCCCGGCTGTTGCAACCACCCTCATGCTCACCATCTGCATGCCAATGCAGTAAAGATGCTCAAGTATTCCAGCAAGCAAGTGCATCCACAAATGCACCAAACACATCAAACAAGCTAGGCTCAGCCCCTTAGATGTTATGAAACAATGTTCCTCAAGAGTTCTCGGAACAGGTCTGTGAAATGGTTTTCATCATGTGCCGTCCCGGCTGTTGCAACCACCCTCATGCTCACCATCTGCATGCCAATACAGTAAACATGCTGAAGTATTCCAGCAAGCAAGTGCATCGACAAATGCACCAAACACATCAAACAAACTAGGCTCAGACCCTTAGATGTTATGAAACAATGTTCCTCAAGAGTTCTCGGAACAGGTCTGTGAAATGGTTTTCATCAAGTGCCGTCCCGGCTGTTGCAACCACCCTCATGCTCACCATCTGCATGCCAATGCAGTAAACATGCTCAAGTATTCCAGCAAGCAAGTGCATCGACAAATGCACCAAACACATCAAACAAGCTAGGCTCAGCCCCTTAGATGTTATGAAACAATGTTCCTCAAGAGTTCTCGGAACAGGTCTGTGAAATGGTTTTCATCATGTGCCGTCCCGGCTGTTGCAACCACCCTCATGCTCACCATCTGCATGCCAATACAGTAAACATGCTCAAGTGTTCCATCAATCAAACAAGCTAGGCTCAGCCCCTTAGATGTTATGAAATAATGTTCCTCAAGAGTTCTCGGAACAGGTCTGTGAAATGGTTTTCATCACGTGTTGTCTCGGCTGTTGCAACCACCCTCATGCTCACCATCTGCATGCCCATTTAGTAAACATGCTCAAGTATTCCAGCAAGCAAGTGCATCGACAAATGCACCAAGCACATCAAACAAACTAGGCTCAGCCCCTTAGATGTTTTGAAACAATGTTCCTCAAGAGTTCTCGGAACAGGTCTGTGAAATAGTTTTCATCATGTGCCGTCCCGGCTGTTGCAACCACCCTCATGCTCACCATCTGCATGCCAATACAGTAGACATGCTCAAGTGTTCCATCAATCAAACAAGCTAGGCTCAGCCCCTTAGATGTTATAAGAATAATGTTCCTCAAGAGTTCTCGGAACAGGTCTGTGAAATGGTTTTCATCACGTGTTGTCTCGGCTGTTGCAATCACCCTCATGCTCACCACCTGCATGCCAATACAGTAAACATGCTCAAGTATTCCGGCAAGCAAGTGCATCGACAAATGCACCAAACACATCAAACAAACTAGGCTCAGCCCCTTAGATGTTATAAGAATAATGTTCCTCAAGAGTTCTCGGAACAGGTCTGTGAAATGGTTTTCATCACGTGTTGTCTCGGCTGTTGCAATCACCCTCATGCTCACCATCTGCATGCCAATACAGTAGACATGCTCAAGTATTCCAGCAAGCAAGTGCATCGACAAATGCACCAAACACATCAAACAAACTAGGCTCAGCCCCTTAGATGTTATGAAACAATATTCCTCAAGAGTTCGGAACAGGTCTGTGAAACGGTTTTCATCACGTGTTGTCTCGGCTGTTGCAATCACCCTCATGCTCACCATCTAAACGAACGCAACTTTCTTTAGAGGAATATAGCTTTCTAACATCGTACTGGTTTATTGAAAGGGATCCCCATTATGGGTGATAATCCACAATCCACCAGTTAGTACAACCTCCCTTATAACCATCAATCAACCACCATTTGTCATTGACATCTCCCCATTCTTAATGCTTTAAACATGCTGAACCTCTCACTAAGTGGCTCAATCCCCATGTAATCAGCACACCCAAGGGGAGGTCCCAAATTTTTATCCCCAAATCAGCACCTTATTTGTCTAAGGGGCTCATTCTTAGAAATCTTTCAAGCTGCTACAACTTTACAAAATTATAAAGATTATTTTTCCCTTAACTTTTTCGCACATGCTACACATTTCCAATATTTCTGCCCTCCTTAAGCATGGTAAATTTTCATTTTTTTTCTGCATTTCTTCTCCAATTTGTCCATGGCAAAACTCCTGAAACCAGGAATGAAATCCAAGATACAACCACTCAAGGCGCTGGTAAAACTTATCACATTGGGCGCCAACGCTTTGGATTTCATCTCGTCCAGCCTTGGCGAGCCAAGGGAGCTGCTTGTTGAACTTTTTTATCATCTAATATCGATGTGTCTACAACAAAAAACGCAGGGGCTTTACCATAAAAAAACGTGGTACAAAAACGAGTATAATATGGTATAATCATGTATAGTAATGTAAATGTATAATATGTGGTGATACGAAGCAACAATCAGTGGGCAAAACGGAGCTGTTTGCCCAATTTCTCAGTAGAAACTGGCCACATCTCCCCATTTTGTTGGTGACATGCTCGGTCTTGTGGGTGTCTACACCAACCACATCAATAAATCAGGTACCCTGCGAGACTACTGATTTTTAGACATTGGATTCCTTCATTTGTGGAAACAATCAGCCAGTAAGAAACCAAGCCAAGACTTCCCCAGCAAACCCGCAAGGGGCTTTTGAACCAGGGAGCCTGCAAACATCTACGACAAAATCCTTGAAACAAATAGGATGTTTTGGACATGGACATTTTTGCAATTGCTGGACATGTTTCATCAATTCTTGCGTTCAAAAACCATCCAACAATTAGGATACTTTACAAACCAAGATTTTTCAAGAAACAACATGAAGGTTTCCTAACATGGGGGTACCCCCCAAATCATCCAAGTCATTAGACCATGACTTGGTATTGAAACCTATGGTTTTGGGCCTTGGGGGTACCGAACGGATTTCAACCCTGCAAAGACAGCTGCCAGGATGCCAGAAAATGCAGCGATCCACGGCGTTGGCCTCTCAACTTTCAGGATTTTCGGGGTGGCTTCTCATTAGATCATCGCTATATCCGTTAAGTGGGATGTATCCATACCCATAGAAATATGATGAAATCTGTTTCGGACGCGACATGTTCCCCAGAACAAGCGGCTGGGAATCCGTCTCTGGAATTGGAGAAGCAAGGCATCCAATCCATTCTCCCCATCTAAGGTTGGGTTCCGTAGATGCCTCCATAGTGATTGGAGCGAACCACTACACCACCTTTAAAAACCCACCATTTCAGAGATTCAGCCCCTACGGATGAAAATCACCAAAGACCATCTTCGGTTGACTCCCTTTCCATGGCTGAGTACGATGTTCATTCAACAGTACCAGTTGGATCCAGTTGATTTAGTTTGGGCTTTATTACCAGTTGGTACTGTATCACACTCCCTGTATCGTAGCGCCCCCCAAAATCAATCGAAAAACACACATTTCAGACAAAACCTAAAATAACGCAGTGATCAATCAACATCAATCAATCTCACTTAATCTTCCATCCTTTTCTGGGGAGGGTTACATTATGTTACGTTAAACTTGCTACTGTGGCAAACCCAATCATAAACCATCCCATTAACCAAAGGTTTGGAGGTCATAGTGAACATCACCCCATGTCGTTTGGGGTATACCCAATTTCATAAACTTCAAACTTCGGGATGGTTTTTTTCATTGGGTTTACCACATTGATCATTCTTAAGCATCATTAATCATTAATCATTATTGATCAGTATAATCGCCATTGATCATATTGTTAACCATCATTAACCATTGCCACTCATTCTTAATCATCCCAATATCTTCATTACTAATGATGAACGATAATATTCCATTATCAGGTATTGATGAATCATTAACTATGAATTTTCATGAACTATCCCATTAATCATCCCACTAATTATGGATATTCATCATTAATCATAATATATTATGAAATCAACTAATCATAATTATTTTTAATGAGAATGGAATTAATAATGGGCAATTCACTGCAATCTTAATACTCATTAATTAATGATTAATGATGATATTACAATAATCATGAATAATATCGCATTGAACATCCCATTAATGATGGGTACTCATAATGAATCATCATCAATTAATCATCAATTAATCATGCGGGTTGTTAATTATGATGACATTACAATAATCACATCATTAATCATCATTACTGGTTGGTGGTTTCAGCCCCTCTGAAAAATATGATTTCGTCAGTTGGGATTATTCCCATATATTATGGAAAAATAATCCAAATGTTCCAAACCACCAACCAGTATATAACCATCATATTCCCATTGTTGTTGGTTTATACCCTATTAACCACTATTAACCATCACTATTAATCATAAAAGCCATGTTCCCAACCACCAACCAGATTGATTATGAATCGGCCCATTGCCCTCCATCGCGGTTGATCGTCATCTCCGTTCCTTGGCACAGGCTTCGACCACGCAGTTCAGCAGTCGCAGGTCCGTGCCCGGCAGGGAGGCCACGGAGTGCTGGGTGTTGCAGAGCAGGGCTTCGGACTCCTGACGAAACGGAGGGAGTTGGGAGGACTTTTTGGGTGGGAAACCTGGGTTTGTCAGCACGAAAACCAGATGAAACATGGGATATCATGGGATTAAAACATGACCAAACATGGGGATCTGAAGATTTTTTTAAGGGATTTTTGACTATTAAGAATTATAAAAATTGAACTTCATTATCAAAGACTGGGGGGTGATCGCAACATGCTGGATTTCATGATGGATATGCTGGGTGAATGACGGTCAGATTTGTTGGAAAAATACGAACCATTTTAGGATTCTTTCGGGATTTTGGCGTGCAAATGTAAGGGTGCAAATTTAATTTCTAATGCTTAGAGATAAATGGTTTGCTGTTTGACTTCCAAAAAACTCCAAAGATTGGAGCCTGTTTGAACAGGCAGGCTGTGATACACATCACGTGGCGTACATGCACATGTGTCTACCTGCCATTTCAAGTTGGCACCTCTTGCATAGATTCTGTTGGATCCTTGAACAACCATAAGGCCCGTAATCGGGCCATGGCTTTGAACATCAGGCGCAAAGCCACTTTGCAACGCGAACTTGGTGACAACAGCTGACTCTACCGCCAGCTGGTCATCTGGCAAGTTTCAACGGTCTTGTTTGTTTTGGTGGGTAGATCTCCAACTTCAATGGAAACTATGATGCAATCCATTTTTCTGCCTTTTTCATCCCACAAAAAGTGAAGTTTGGTACCCAAAAGGGCCGGGTTTGTGAAGTTTGGTACCCGCTAAGGCCTCGCCTGCCAAGGTCTCTTTGCTCGGCTGGAAGCCCGTACCAAAGATGTCACGCTTTCCATGGTGACCATCTGCTGGTCCTGCGAGTTATGATGGCACCAGTCATGGCCGCAGTCGCACAGTGTTCTCAAAATCACAAGACTTAAACAACCACTCATGAAACTCATGAAACTTGCAAAGTTGCTGCTGTTCACAGCCGTTTGCTTAAGCAGAATCATTCTTCAGATCTGATTGCAGTTTCTGTCTCAGAGGCAACTGGGAATACGAAGCGGAAGCCAGTGGATTGAGGGATTCCTTACGGCTGGTCATGTTGAGTACTAAACCATGCAATCTTTCCATCAATAACTCATCAATTTGGATCATCATCCCGTTTCTAGAGATGGTGAAACGCCAGGACACCAGTTCCGAGCATCAGACAACTAGCTAGCGAGTTGGGCTTCAACAAAAAACAACTCGGACATTTCGGACCCCCCCGAAAAATCCTCAAAAATCCAGAGGCGATTTAGCATGAAGAAACCCCAAAATCATCGGAAAAATCGATGGAAAAATCCAGGAGTTCCCCATGTTTCACGGCCCAACTCGTGGCCTGTCCTGCATGGTGGTGAAGATCTCCTGGGCTTGGGCGAAGTTGCCACACTTGGCGCAGGCGTCCATGGCCTCCCAAGGAAAAAGCCATGGTTTCCGGTGTAGATTTTCCCTTAAACCAAACAATTGAAAGATGTTGGACACAACTAGATCATATGAATTAATATGTAATTGATATATGATATTGGCACCCAAGCAGGTTGATGAACATCTTCCAACTGCTCAGAAACTCTGTGTGGGCCGAAAGACCTAGATGTGCTCAGGCTGGACCCGCCCTGGCTCGTGAATACCTTTGTCAACCATCCAAACAAATCCTTCCCAGCTACGAACTGGGCCGATTTTCCCTTCTTTAGATCGTTCAGACCAAAGGGATATATGGATTTTCCCGATCAAAAACAGGGCTGCTGGTCCACTTTCCCACCAGCGAAATTCACCAGAACATTGCCGAACATTTCCTACCACCAAATTTACATGGCCCAAACATCCCATGATCCCAAGCCCTGGGTTGCCCTCTTTTTCAGCCACGCAGGCCAAGCCAGGGCCAATCGGCTCATCAAGGCAACGGCCACGGCAGTGCCATGGCCCTGGCTGCAAGCGCACACAGCGCTGCTGTAGCTCAGGGCATCGGCCCCTCTGAAGTGCTCCAAGCAGTCTAAAATCACCAGGGTCCTGGCCACGGATGATGGAGGGGCCTGGCTAAAGCTGTTGAGCTCATGGAGAAAACCCGTTCTTTTTTGAGCCAGTGATTGGGGCAGCTCTTCCCTTTCTGGTAGCCAGTGATTGGGGCATCAATGGCCCGGCTGACTTTCAAGGTATATTCAATAATTCTGGAGGACCTGGGAGGACCCGTTGAACATCGTTGAACTGGAAGATGAGCCCAAGTGATCCTGGGGCATAACTTACAATCCCATCCATACGCGATTGATAAATACTGATAGCAGGCCCATCCCATCAGTAGTGATGCCTTGGTCAGTATTCCCCGCTGAGGTGAAACTCGGAATGGACACTTCCGCACATCAATTGGTATCATGTGGTTGAAGCAACAATAAACCATCCCCCAAATCAACATTTTTATAGGTGGTATAAACCATGGTTTATGACACTGTTTTACCAACATTAGTTTACTTTTCCATCCGAACTGCCAGGGTTTTCCCAGGCTTTCCCTACCAAGTGTCAGCTCCCACTTCACCTGCTCACATGCTGCAATTGCACTGTTGTAGCTGAGAGAACTCGCCGTCACTCGCTCCAAACTCATCTGTCTTAAAAGGCCCACGGTCATCCACCACCTTCCAGTCTGCTCACAAGAAGTGCAAGTGCTGTTGTAGCAAATCACGTTTGGTAAAACTTTGGCAGCCGAGCTCCTTAGCCAAGAAAAACAGCATCTAGAAGGACTCAGTAGCACTGGGGTCCAAGTTAATTCCGTCCTACTCCCAGTTTTATCATATCGTTGCTAGAATCCTCTGTCATTTCTAGATCACCATTCTTGGTTGGTTTTCTCTCGTATCTAGTGAGGTCTCTGAGATCACCAATAAAATTGGTGGCTGCGCCAAACAGCTATTGCTGTGAGGACAGCTGGCTGAACCCAATTTTTTCCAGCCAGACCTGCAGTCCATGCATCATTTGCTGTACTGCCAAGGCCAGACGCCACCGTTGGGCGGTTTGACATGCGCTGAGCACGCTGCTCAAAGTGATGACATTAGGCAACAGCCCCATCCATAACCTGAGAGTGGCTGGAATTTCCGAGAATTTGGGACCATCTGACACGGACAGATGCTTCACTTGCTTTTCATTTTTTTACCTGAAAATGGGCTATGACCGTTTGAAATAGCAGCCCTCTGAAAAATATTAGTCAGTTGGGATGATTATTCCCAATATATGGAAAAATAAAAGCCATGTTCCAAACCACCAGCCAGCCATGATTAACCATCAAAAATCGGGGATACCCCTTGGGGTGGATCGATCTTGATCACATCGTCGTTGCAGGTCACCGAGGACAACAGTGCCTTTGTTGTGGTCGGTTGATGGTGTTACACATGCTTTGTTACCCCCAAACTGGAGACACAACATCTCCATTTTCAGTCAGAAAACCGGAGATGAACCGAACATCATCCACTCTACATTCTGTTCAAGACCTTCAAGACGTATACCATCTGGAATCTGGACGACTTAAAAAAGGGGGTATGATTTTCATTGCCTGAACTTTTATGTATAGGCCGATTTTGGGAGGATTCACCTTATCAAACATTACCCTCTGGCAATCAAACATAGATTTCTGGAAAATCCATCAGCTATGTTCGATGATTTTCCCATCATCTTCACCTAAATTCTTTTGGGGATGTCCCAGCCAGCCACGTTTGATGACACCGGAGGGTATACTTGAGCCATGAAAAATACCCCTATCCCATCCCATTATACTAGTTAGTTAGTAGTTATCCCATGTTATCCCCATTATGGTTTATTGTAATCCCCATGAAACCATATAGTATAATTTCCATAATAACATATCAACTATGGCGTTTTGAATGGTTCACTTGAGCCAGCTACCATCGTTATGTCGACACGACACATGCGTCCCAAGAAGTGCATGGCCATTTCCCAGCGGCCACTGCACCCATCGATGGCGCTGGTGCAGGTGACGACGTTGGTGAAGGGGGTGGCAATCAACAAGCCTACCCAATGGCTCAACTCGGGTTGATTACAGCAGGGGGATATACTTATAGTGAATGGGTTTAAATTTATGAAGTTATCGCCCAGTGATGCCGAACAGTAAGAAATCGGGTGTTTTCTTGGGAAAACCATCATCGAACTTCCATCCTGGAAACATTAAACTCGACATCTTAGCCGTTTTGGTCCACGACTTACGGCTGTTGGCCCTGCCCTGCTGTCCGATGATGGAAAGATAGCAACAATGTGCCCGAAGGGTCCATCAGGCAAATAGAGACACATCTACGCAAAGGTGAAAGAACTGGCAATCTGTATACACATATCATTCTACAAAGGAGTTTTGGTAAATAGTCTAGTTATTTGTTTCCGTACATGACGCATCACACACAGAGAGGTTTCACAAAGGGTTCGTTCACACAGAGTATCGTTCAAAGCGACTTCGATCAGCCCAAAACCTGATGGATTTGATATGCTTGATGTAATATTTTATTTCAAAGGGGATGGTGATTCATCTGGATGTGACAGCCCCAGCCACTACGGTTTTCATTTCGCCTGCTCAGGTTGGAAGCTTTCGCTTCTTTGGAAGCTGACAAGCTGAATTTCTGTTGGGTTCAACCGCTTGATTCTGCGCAAATTCCAGAGGGGGTCGCCATCACTTTGACCAAAATACTTTCAATCGTCGCTTGCTGGCAATTTTTTTGCAACCCAAATATTGATATTAGACAATCCCAGCCATCTCTATCAAGACCTGGGGGATAAATCCCCCTTTCTTGGCTATAGAGCCATTCTCTTCACCAATTTCCCCATCCAACTGTCAGCCCCGAACCTAACACAGCTTCCCAAGAACCAGCCGCGCTCATCGCCGTGTTGTAAGTGATGCTGCTCGCTTGCAAAGTGGCAATCTTCCTGATGCGGCAACTTTTCCGGCAGTTGTCAGAGGATTTCTGTGATTTTAAGTAATCTTTAGATGGGGGTTTCTTGAAAAGGGAAGACCCCAAAACCATGTGTTTCAATACTAAAATTGTTTAATTTTGGATGATTTGGGGGTGCCCTCATTTTAGGAAACCTCCAGATGATCTTTAATGGTTTGTAGATGATGATTCTAGTACTCTTTCTTTTTTGGCTGAATGATTGAATTAATACGACATTTGATGATTTTTCATCATTGTTTTTCGGGTCGTTTGTACGAATATTTTCTAGTCTATGTTTGTGATTTGCAGTGTCTTCAGGGGATGCAATCGTGCTTCAAAGACTTTGCGCAAATTAGTATCTAGTTTACAAACCAAACATAACTGGTTGGTGGTTTCAACCCCTCTGAAAAATATTAGTCAGTTGGGATGATTATTCCCAAAATATGGAAAAAAATGTTCCAAACCACCACTTTGTACCGCTTTGTGTGGCGCACTGTCTTGGGGTGAGAAGACAGTGCTTTAACTGTGTCGACGCTTTGGTCAGTGTGGCGACAAGGCCAGAGGGACGGGCAGCCGGTCGAGCTCCCGGGACTGCCGTCGAAATGGGGTGAAACTAAATTTCTGAAACCATCTGTCAACCTCCAGCAGACGCAAGGAACACCACGGCAGCGCCAAGCAGCTGGCAAACATACAGATCATATGGCTTTGCGGGCGACAATAGCTAGCCATAACAGGGATCTCTGCATGTCGGAGAATTTCCCGCAAGACTTTTCCAAACCAACGGGTTCTCTCCTTGAAGCCAACCTGCAACAGAGCATGCAAAGGACAATCCTCACTGTCTTTCCAACCATCCTGCTTAATGGGACCAGCATGGCCAGTCTGAAGTACGTAGTCCACGTAGAGCTGAGCATTGGAGACCCACACAACCGGGCCCCTCACCACAGAAACTGCATTCCACAGCCAAGCAACTATCCTGGACACGACCGACTGCCCATACCATCGCACCGCTCCCGATGGAAGCACAGGGGAATCCGGAAGCCCTTTCCATTCTGGAGGCTTTGGAGCTTCAGCAACTTCTGGTTCATAGTCCTCTTCATGGTGTACACCACGCAGCACTTTACGACTGACCTGAAGTTGAACGTTGTGAATCATGGAGTTCCATTCATCCACCTGCCTGCAAGCATTCGCATGACGAGCCAGTAACTCCCAAAACACTGTATCACGTGCATCATTTGCCCTGGCAGCAGCATGATCTGCAAATTGGTTATGGAGGAAGGCCC
Organism: Cladocopium goreaui; assembly: GCA_947184155.2. Lineage (NCBI taxonomy): Eukaryota > Dinophyceae > Suessiales > Symbiodiniaceae > Cladocopium > Cladocopium goreaui. Next base: position 794,638 of record CAMXCT020000669.1, on the reverse strand, counting down.
ACTCTTCCAGAGGTGAGAGAGCATCACATACATTCTGATGGGCTGCAACCTTTGTAATCTGCACCGAACACCCATGAGAAACATCTTCAGCAATCTGCATCCACAAATCAGCATTTGGCGAGTTGATCCTGACAGGCGCACCAAGGAGAATGCGGCGCAATCTACGGACCACGGCTTGGCAATCAGACCAAATCATCAACCTCAGTCCTCTACAGGCAGCAAAACGCACAGCCCGCATAACAGCAAACAACTCAGCCCGGACGGAGGTTTGCCGGAGGCCAGGCAAGACTCCACTATCCAAAACAATGGCAGGACGCAAAAACGACGGGTCAGCCAAGACTACAGCATAGGCAGCAAACCTCAAGTCAGGATAACCTGGATTGCAACAAGACCCATCCGTGAAGACATGCACTTCATCACACTCAGGCCATGGCATAGAAGGAATAATGCTTGCTGGGATGGCATCAAGGTATGAGTACCACTCATGATGGGATGTAGGCCGCAGAGCCCAGCCATAACATGTAACACACTCAGGCAAGTCAGGAATGAGGCCCCAGAGTGCTTCTGAAACTCCCAGCCGGCAATCAGCGAAACATTGGCAACCCCAGAATCGATGAAACCTGGAGTCTGAGCATTGGCAATACAGGCAGACATCAGTGGCAACCTCTTGACAGTAAAGCTTTCCATCCTGCGTGACATGAGCACCATTCAACAACTTGCGAAAGGCAGCACGGTCATCACGTGACAACTTGGACAGCCATTGCCGGGTCCGGACCGGATCAACCATTGCAAGATCACCCAAGGCAGGACGATGTGCAACATTGGCAGAAACAACCTTTAACCATGCCCACTCCATTCGCCACTGGAGCTCTTCAATGCAGATAGCAAACAGTGAGAACCTACCAAAGTCATCCACAATGTACGATTGTGAGTCAATGTGCCATCCCAGTGTCTGAATGCGAGTCAACAGTGTTGCCGAAATGCCATTAGCAGCATAGTTGGTGGCCCCAAGAGTCATAGCACCCACTGCCTGCTGAACCACTTCGGGAATGCCACAATCGCGAACTAAACGGAAGGTTTGTAAGATGGCCCAAAACTGGGGGTCTGTAACAGGCTTCTCCACCAACCCCAAATGAAGCATTGAGTTGCTGCCAGCACCATCAGAGTTCAGCCCCTTCATTGCACCAGCCCTCAAAGTAGAAAACGTCTGCAAAGAAACTGTTGTAGCAGCAATCGCATGGAGGCCCTTCGGCCAAGCCGCAGTGCGAAGGGCCCGCAATTTCAGTTCATAGGGAGCCGAAGCCAAAGACTGAACCCTAGCCATTTGGGTAGAATTGGTGTGCTTTCTGGTCGTCTGCACGTGAGCTCCCAAAACTCTGCAGCTTGTCTCAACTTTGAAACCCTGTGCAACTAAGGCTTTGCGTCCAGATGAGCTGATAGACCATGCAAAGGTCTTCCTTGAATCAAGAAGGAGATCCATAGCATCTGTAAATCGCTGCAAACAGGCAAACACCTCAAGCATCCTGTCAGGAGCAGTGGTGAGGATGGTCCAGTCATCAACGTATGACACCGGTTCACACAGGGGAAAGAAATGCCGATGCCACTGATGAAACAAGATGTCAACAATTAGCATCCCAAGGCAAGAGAGTCCATCACCTTCAGGCATCCCTGTAACACTATAGACCGGACGGGACAAGTTGGATCCTATCTGAAAACGTCGACCCAGACAAGACAATGCCCCAGCCCATGCAGTAAGAACATTCATTGGAATGCCAAGCAAGGCAGCAGCTTCAAAAACCACTAGGCGTGGAATGTGATTGAACGCCTTCTGCAGATCAGCAATGAGGCCCGACAAAGCAACGTTGTTGGCTGTAGCATCCTCAACTGCCCATAACAATTGACTCCAAACCTGGCCAGCAAACCGGGCCAATCGACTTCCATACAGAGTATCCGGCAAGAATGGGTCAAGAAAACGAATGGCACGTCTGGCGTGGTACGACCCCCACAGCCGATAGAGCATACCCAGGATCGTAATGGGACGGTAGTCCAAGACCGAGCTTGGTTGATCAACTTTGGCCAGGCATACAACTTTACCCATCAGAAGCTGGGACGGCCAGTGAGCAGTCTGTTCAGCAGTACTGTACATGTCACAAAAATTTGAGAGGGCCGCAGGCGGCATGCTCTTGAGGTCTTTGATGGAGACTCCATCAAGCCCACAAGCAGAAGAGGACTTCTTAGAGGCAATGAGTTGTCCCAACACATCTGGTGTAAGCTGAGGCCAATCTAACCGAAGTCGAGGCAGGAAGGCCCTGGCAAACGAAAGAATGGTGACCCATCGGTCTTCCGGCACATGTGCATGGCGATCCCAACGTGCTTTCCATGCTTCAGCAAATGCCTTTTCAAGATCAGCTTTTGTCCCTGTGCACTGCAACTGGGAAACACACTGCCCAACCTGAACCCCTTCAATGGACTGGAGCCAGAGACAATCATCCTCCACATGAATGGTATGAAGCGGAAGCCCATGAGCAAGCACAGGACGATCACTGACCCACGGTTGAGGAGGGTCAACAAGCACAGAACAGTCATCAGCACGCACTTCAGTAACATTGGACTGCAGAGGCCGGATCAAGAAATCAACCCCATGACTGGACGGACCCTTAGTGTCACGAAAGATCAAGTTGGGGTTCCGTGCCCGACGAAGCCGTGCATACTGACGCGAGGTGGACATCAATTGTTTCTCCAACAGCCGAACATGGATAGCCACAGTCTCAAAGATAGTCACCGCAATGGCTTCAGCTGGAGGAAACCAGGGCAACAACTCAGGCGAGCCATGAACTTTGTGAGCACAGTTACACCACCACAGAGAGAAACCCCCGTCAAAGCCGGGTGCGTGCAGGATGGCAGCCCACACATGTTGCTTGTACCCTACTGAGTTCACACCACTTCCACTGCTGCGAACAAAGGCCTGCAGTCTCCGCACTTGCCGGATCCACTGAGCATGACGAACGGAACACCCGTGAAAATGAGGCTGAAAGTCACCATTTCGCCCGACCCTCACATGACAAAGGCGACCCTGACGTGCCTGGGTAGTACTCACTGTATGTGCACGACCAACCATCTGCTTAGAGACACGAAAGGGCAACGCCTGAGATGCATTGTTCTCAATGGTCTGCCAAAGAGTACGGTATCTATCATCAACTGGACTGGGATTGGAGTGCCAACAATCAAGAGGCACCTCCCACTGCTTGGGCCAAGGGAAGGGACCAGGAGTGCGCCAAACGTCAATCTTTGAAGCCTCACCCAGCCGGTGAAAGCGACCCACAAGCATGGCGTGGTCTGGCCAGACGTCATTGACCACATCAACTTGAATGAGCAAGTGTTGCAATTCAGGCGATATGTAGCAGAAATCCTTGCGTGTTTTTGCCTTACAAGTAGGTTGAGGAGGAATACCCCAGCGCTCTGCAGCAATGTCTTGCAGGTCTTTAAAGCCCAAACCCTCCAGAACACTGAAAACAGGAAGTTCACCGCTTGCCACATTCCAATCGCCCGCCACGAAACGAGGACCAGAAGTCAAAAATCCAACTGAGTCAACCACTGCTCTCAGGAGCGCTTCATTGTGCTGCAACCGAGATGGATAGTAATGGCTGTCAGGTTCGCCATAAACCACCCCACCAGTGAGCCAAACATTGTCGATCAAGGAAGTGAAAACCATGGCCCTAGAGGAACGCTGAATCTCAACAGGCCATGAGTTCGGCACATGACGAACAGGCATTTTGGAGAGAACCCCAACTCCTTTCCAACATCCTGCCCCAGTAGCAGATGGCATTACGGGATGACCACCCAAGAAGGGACAAAACGGTGAGCCTGCAAATTTCAGACCAGCATTGAATCCAGCAACATCCTTGGAACTCAGATGAGTCTCACTTACAGCCCAAAGATCCCCATAGGCAAGGTGAGCAGCAACGTAAGGCGCTTTGCACCGCAACCCAGATGGGTTCATCACCCCTAACACAAAATTGGAACTGTCGGTGGCCGGGCCCGGATGAGAAGCCTCACCAATCCGGCACACATTGAAAAAGAGCAACAACACAACCAGCCAGGACCTGGCACGAATGCAAGCCTTGACAGGAAGGGCAATTGACACATACCCCAAAAGTTGGAAAAGCAAGGGCATCAGAGCGGCAAGCGCCCACAAGGCACAACAAGACCCCTTCATTATCATACCTTTGTGGGAGCTGGGCAACTCATGCCCACCCCATCATTCACCGTCATCACGTGGACGCTTTTGCAACAATCCACGTATGTGAGAAAGCTGGTTCTCAAACATGGCCTGGATGCTCTGGTTCTGCGTCTCGATTTGGCCGTGAAGTTGTTGAGACTGAGCTTGCATCTGGGCCTGAAGGTTGGAGACCTGTTGCGACTGGTGATGTGTGAACTCTTGAAATTGTCCGTCAATCTGAGTCTGCTTCTGCATCAACTGATGTACCTGACCTTCAAGTGTACTGAGACGATCAGGAACGTCATCTTGCTCCATGGGAGTTCCCTGAGGAAGCTTGGACAGTACCGCAGCCTGAATACGAGACTCCATCTGCTGCATGCTATCCGTCTGAGCAGTTGCAGAGGAAACTGGAAGAGTTGATGGCTTGAACTTGGTCCAGGGATCAACATGCGTCCATGGATCATCGTCCTTGGTAATACGGTAGCAGGACCTCCACACAGGGCAAGAGTCGCTGGTGAAGCAACAGGCAACTTGACCTCACCCTTCGCAGAAACATCACCGGACTTATGGCGAGAAATCAGGACCTCCCCATAGTTGGTATGCAGAATAGCATTGGGTGGCTCCTCAATGGCTTGCACAATCCACATCGCCCCACGTCCTGGTTGAGGCGCCCCAGGCTGAAGAGGGCGACAGTTCCAACCAACCTGCTTCATCACTTTGCAGATTGCTTGTCGATCCAGGCCAAAGGGAAAAGGGCCAGCGATATACTGCAACCTCTCCCCTTGCGGAAGGAACAATGTGTCTGGCCGAACCACTTGATGAACTGCCTGGGCCTGGTCAGCAGGCACCCTGAGTCCACGACGATCACCCATTCGTGCCAGGCCCAAGACAGCCGGATTAGTTTGCTTGAGGTGGAGCAACTCACGCAATGTCTGCTTGGGCGCCCAGATGACCATGAACTCATTCAAAACTCGCAGTCCATCAGCAGACCGGGGTTCAACATACGCACCAGCAGTGCCACTACGGTTGAGCACTCTCGTCAGGAGACAATATGGGACCCGCAAAGAGACACAAAACAAGTCAGCTTTGGCAAACTCACAGGGCTTAAAACCAATTTTCATGAACTGACGCTTCCACAAGTCCAGGATGGGTTCCTTCAGAGGAAGATTTTCTTCATTGTGCCAAGACGGACACGTACACCCTGAAACAGCACATCGTTTCAGCTCAGGAAAGGTCTGAACCAATTGCTTGACGGGCGCCCGGGCAAAGGTTTCCCAGTCCTCCACTTCATCACGAAACACATTGATCCGGAGCGAGCAGACATCTGGGGACTCAAGTGAGACAAGGTTAGAGCCTGCAAACTTCTCAACACAGCCTTGGCCAATCTGGACGAGAGATGCTTCGGCCAAAACAGGTTCATTGTCAACGGTACATCTGCAAGGGACAGTGACCCTAAGTTGAGACAGCATCGACTGCAAGGGTTGATCAGCACGATGAAAGACAACCAAAGCAAGAGGTTCCTGAGAAACAAGACGACCAGCCTTGAGGTAAGGATCAGCTTCCTGTGCAGTCATCAGCACAACCCCACTACTGACCGGGCCAATTTGTTGCGCGCACAACTGAGGAAGGACCGTAGTCCCACATCGGAACGTGCCCTCCAACACACACAGTTTGTGGGGATCAACTTCAACAGGAGAAGGAACTCCTGGGACATTCCGCTCCTTAGTGATTTTCTTACCAACAGGCTTGCCTTTGTTGCCAGCCACCGCTGCTTCAAGCTCGGAGGGAAGAACCCACTTGAAACCAACATTGGTAGCTAAAGCTTTCATCTGCCGCCAAGGTTGCTTCTGCTGCATCGCTTGAATCAACTGTTCACTACCAATGGCTTTGATCGCCTGAGAGGCTCTCTGCTCTGTAAGTGCACCAGGGACACCATGCAATCCCAACTCTTCAGCAATGGACTTCAGAAGAGCACCTGTTCCACCATCACCCCAGACCAACGGGCAGATGCACATTCGTCGCTCAAACATAGCCTGAACAAAAGCGGCACGCATGTTTGTAGCCATGAAGTCCAAAGTGCGTACGGAATCAGGCAGTTCAGCATCTATCAAGATATGTGCCAAGAAGGCAAGAGCATGGGCCCCACAAAAGTTATGGGATGGAAGTCCGTGAGGCACACGATGAATCACAACCTCCTCAAAACCCAAGTGAAGTCCAATCCAGCGAAGCTTGCCATCAAAGATGTCGTAGTCCACAATGTCATCAAAGGTATGAAACACAAGTACCATTCCAGCTGGGACAGCCCACAAAGGAAGCCAGTGGGACCCTTCAAGCACGACAGCTGCAATTTGATGGCCATGAGACTTGACTTGCTTTGCACTTTCACACCATTTCTCCGTGAGGATATGCCCAACATCATCCCAGTTCAGGAAGTTAAGGCACTCGAAGGGAACTACAACTGGGCGGTGTGTATCAGAGCAAGCACGTTTCTGGATCAAAGTGGCAAGGTGGAAGCGTACTTCATCATCACCCATGGAGCGCCCATGAACCGCAAATAAGTCAATCCGCTCATCAGTGGAGATACACTGGTGTGCGAATGGCACACCCCCATCAGGCTGAGAGGCAGTCTGTGTCGATTCAGCACCCGGAAGATTGACTGGGATTTGATCCTCTGATGGCCAGGAGCGCTCAGAAGCATCATCACTCTCCTGACCTGATGCCCAAATCCAGGGTCGACTCACAAATTCAGACTCATGCAATGCATCAAGGAAAACACGGCGAAATTCAGTGTGAAGAGCCCAGACAGCTGCATACTTGGTGACTTCAGAAGAGAGACCAAGCTGACAGCCAACAAAGTTGATGGCAACAGCACCACATGCAGAACGGCATCGAATGTCACGGTGGGTATGGTCAAAACGCAAGGATTGGAAGCCCAGAGCAAATGCAAAATCAATCAGACAATTGATCCACAGAGCGGGGATCTCTGCCTGGTGGTCCCCAGTGACAACACGAACACGTGATCCAGCAGGGAAGAGAAGAAATGGCACCCAATGTTCCTGGACCTTGAGTGTCCCAACAAGAATAACTTGTTCAGTGTAGGCAAACCGAAAGAGACGTGCAGAATCGGATGCTGACATCGACCCTTGTAGTGTCCATGAGAGAGTGATCAAAGGATCAACCACCCGAACATGCCGGACCAACTGATCATTGTTGACAACATTACACTGATCGGCAAGAGCCTGAAGATGGAATCTGATCTCATCATCTGCCCAGATGCCGTACTGACCTGCAAGTAAGTTCCTTCGATCATCGGATGCAAGCATTTGACTACGAACTGCAGCATATTGTTGCGATGTCAGGAAAGTGGGACCCTTCAAAGCACCTAGTCCATCAGATGGAACACACGCAAGTGCATCAACAACTTCCTGAGCCACCTGAGCAGAGCTACCAGGAGTACCTACACTCACTGCAGGGCCAAGTGCTACATCAGTGACACACGAAGGGCTGCTAGAGGCAGGGCCAGGCAAAGTGGATTCAGAACCCAAAGTTCCATCGGAAGGGAGTCCATTACCCCAGAACCACGGGCGGGGTACCTCAGTGGAATTTCCAATATGCTGCATAAATCGGCGTCGTAAACTGTGATGTTCCTCCCATGCAGAGACATTGGAACCCAAACGAGGAAATCCAACAAGCTGGGCTCGGAGGAAGTCAATGGCCACGGCACCACATGCTGATTTGATGGCGAATGGTCGGACCACATGATCAAAGAAGGTCTCAGTAAACCCAAGGCCATGGGTCATGCGCATCAAACAAGCGGGCAAAATAGCAGGAAGCTCTTGAGCAGCATCAAAGGAAGCAATGCGAACTGTGTTGCCCCAAGGCGTAATTAAGAAAGGAATCCAATGTGCCTCAATGCAGAACACCCCAATGGCTTGAAGTCCCTCAGCCAGGATTTCAGGATGCGTGGCTGCCCACTCAGCACAGTCAAAGGCCGCAGGATCAACCCAGGCTGCAGAGACAAGTGGATCGATGACAACAACTTGCTTTGGTAGGAAGTCACCACCTCGTAGACATTCTTCAGCAAGAGAGTTCATATGGAACCTCATTTCATCATCAGCCATGGCACCCATCTGATTGCGCAAAATTGCCAGCCTATCCAGAGAGGGAAGAACCTGGCCACGGATGGCCCACAACTTGGTAGGCGAGTCAATGGTGGGCGGCCTGGTTTGGAGCATCTGGGCATTACTCAAGGCAATCAAGTCAGCAACCTCCCATTCAATCCGTGACCACAGTTCACGACTGTAAGCCCCAACATCGTACAAGCCACGGAGGCGCGTCTGATAAGGGCCTGAGGACATATTGAGGGAATACAATGCAGTGACAGGCATCCCACCCACTAGAACAGTGTGCTCAATGTATCGAGGCAGCCGTTCAGGCTCATCGGGCATTATAGGGAGTGGCCCGGATTCCCTGGCTTGCAAGCTGTCTGCATCGGGAGCAGGCACAGCATCAGGAGCAGCGGACCCAGCAGACGGGCAAGAAGACGGGCGAAGACGCAATGGAGATCTTGATCTGTCATCTGCACGACTGCTACTCAGGGGACTCCTGTGAGTAGGCACAATTTCACCGCCACTGTCACTTGCATTCCCACTGCCAACGGAAGGATCAGACTGGGGAGACACGACTGGGAAGACTCGATTGACCACAGGAGAACTAGACACGCCAGTATCACCTGGACCATTCGGTTCATCTGAGCTATCATCATTGGCATCACCAGCACCCCAGATCCAAGGACGGATGACAAATTCAGACTTCTGAACAATCTCGGCAAACCTGAACCTGAGCATATCATGAACAATCTGCACTTCAGAACTCACTGTCGGGAGCTGGACATCACTCAATGCTGATTGAAGGAAATGTACAGCCATAGCACCACATTTGTCTGACACTGGGACCAGCCTTTGCTGCCTTGAAACAAGAACAGATTGAAATCCCAGCCCACGAGCAATCTTCTCCAAGAGAGTATTCAGTGGTGAATGATCATTGACTGGAGAATCCCAAGTGTACACAGTAGCATGAGACTTGCACGGAACAACATGAAACGGGACCCAATGTGTGTCAAATCTACAAGCGCCAATGATCTGAACTCCATCACGCATAACTTCAGGGTGATCATTAGCCCAGATTGCACATGGAAAGGCACATTCCTGCAACCAGGCAGTACACAGAAGAGGATCCAGCACGAGCACGGGTACATGAAGGTCAGCAAGCACACTCAGATGATATGCAATTTCATCATCAGACCAAACATTCCCTTGCGCCTGCAGCAAAGCACAGCGATCCGACGAGGAGACGAACTGCTGTCTCAAAGCCTTAAACTTCTGAGCATCATCAATGCGAGGCACGGCAAGTCTCACAAACTGCTTGGCAGTCAATGGTAAGAGTGCATGAATTTGACCTGTGCTAGACGGATACTGCAGAGTGGCACCACCAGTATGGGGGTATGCATCCACGCTGACATCAGGTTGCCAGCTCAAGGTCGGAGACACGACAGGCGGATCATTCACATCCTCATGCACAACTGCACCAGAGGCACTGGTATGGTGAGACTCAGATACCGAAAACTGGCCAGAAACAATTCGCATGGGGACATCGCTACAAGAATCACCAACCTGCTCAGGAACAGGACCCATCACATGCGCAGGCATACATGAGTCATCAGCAGAAAAGGTGACACCCTCATCACTGGACGAAAAGAAAATCTGCACATTTTGACCAACTTGAATTGGCTGAGTCATGTGAACTTCATTCCCAAACTGGTCACATACGGACGCAACCCTCATCGTTCCTGTTAACTTGGCATGGGCGCACAACAGGTCTGCAACAGTGGAACCCGCCTGGAAGCGAAAACTCACACCACTACCCTGAGAATCAATAAGAGAAACCTCCGACACACCAACGGAGAAAGAGGTATCACATTTGGGATCACACACAGGATAATCGAACCACGGTGTATCGGTCAAATCCACAGCGGGTGCATGATGTTCTTCAGCTTGAGCTTTACGAATCAATTGATCCAACGCTGCAGCCACAGAAAGGTGAGACACTGGAGGATCATCAAGCCAGTTCGGATGCACCACCTGCTCAAGGGACAGGGTGCGCACAGGATACCAGAAGGCAACCATTTCTGCAAGAGAACGATCAGAAATAACCTGCTCAGTGCACGGCCATGCAGTCTGACATTTCATGACAAGCCACGACCTGAATGCAAGCAAGTGGGCCAGCGGGCTGTACTCGGCCTTGTCTTTGCTCAAGTACTCAATCCTCTGCAGCACAATACTGAAGACCCATGCAGCCTGAAGTGGGCTAGCAATCTGTCCCACACCTGACAGAGTAAGGCGGACATTGAGGCCAAAGTCAATCGTGCAATCCATACCATTCAACGCCAGTGCTTCTGATGGGTGAACATGTCGAATCTTCTGACCAGACATAGCCTCAGAGGTACTAGAGACCAAAAGCCCAAACAATCCCTTGTCCTGTAGCTTGTGCGCAGAAAGACCAAAGTCACGGCAACCACAAGGACAAGCTCTGAGCTGAGAGCCCCAAGCATGCAAAGCAGTGGGAGCAATCCCATCAGCAGACATAAGATACTTGGGGTATGTTCCATCATTGACTCCAAATGCCTGACATTCACGAGAATCCAAGCACAACGCCAACTCATCTCTGGGATCCCATCGGCAGATGTATGGGATAATGCATTGGATTTTGGGCAGTCCATCAGCACGCAACCATTCTGTGAGGCCAAGCTTGCCTAAACAAGGGTCATACAGCACCCACCATGTTCTGTGACGTCGAGAGGGCCAGATGGCAGAGAGTTCAAGGTTGATGTTCTCCTTCACAAAACCTGAGAGTTCAACAAACCTGGCAAGGTGATGAGAAACAAACGGATCACTGCATGCAGGCACAACACATTCCAGTACCAAAATCCGGACACGCAGAAACAGTGCTGCTCGAAGGATTTTGGGGAGGGACATTGCACGGGGATCAGCCCCTCCTTTACGGTCACCCAACTGGGAAAACGGCTGACATGAAAAGCCTGCACTCATAACTGCAGCGTGATTGCTCTTGGACCACACTTCAGCAATCACCGTCGGACACCCAACATCACCTGTCACATACTCGCATCCACCGTGGACCTTGTGCAAGTCCACCATGCGAGCGTTGGAGTCAACAGCAACCATGGTCTGCATGCCAACAGCGTGAGCTCCATGAGTCATACCTCCTAACCCGCAGCAAGCATCGATCAATTTGTAGAAGTCCTCCCATGTATGTTGTGAGTGGTACAAGACCCGAGTCCCATCATCCACCTTCAGCGATGGAATGGAGAACTGTTGCACCAAAACCATATCTAACAGAGTGAGCAAGTCTGATGCTCCATCCAAAAGTCCAGCCAGAACCATTACAGCATCCGTATGAACAGACCTGACCAGGTGGCGTTCATGCGCAGGGTCGAAAACCACCACCTTCACAACAACGGAGAGTCGGCCACCAGTATCCACATCAGCGAGGCCCATGATGAGATCCATGGCAAAACACGGTGAACAGGACGCTCTACGTTCAGCAGGGCACGGCCGCACCTGCTGGTAGGTGTAGAGCCCACGGCTGTTCCAAACCACCAACCAGATAAATGATTGTTTGATTGTTTGGGATGATGCCGCTGGAAAATCAGAAACGCGGTGAAGTCATCACAACACCAACATGCTCTATTCTTCGATGTTCAAGAGTCAAATTATCCAGCACCTTAAACGTGCTTTGCCATGCACTCACGTGCCCCAGGTGTCCACTGATGATGCTGTTGTAGCTGACCACATCTGCACGCACACGCAGTTCCTGCATGATGCCGATGAGTGCCGCAACCCTGGAGGATTCGGAGTGCTTGCTGCAAGCGCTGATGGTGCCTGGGTTCATGATCTCAGGTTTAGGACCAGAACTTGAAAGCATATTAATTATTGGAAAAATGGACAAAAAGGCTAACGGTTAGTTTTAATGGTTTTTTAAACAGCGTTTCCTTTTTTGATTTTAAATTCTCATTTTAGGGATGGACATTCACGCTGTGCTGCTGTTGAAGGAGATAAGATTCGGTAGCAACTGGGACCCCAGTTGCAGGCCGGAATCTAAAAGGGCTAAGGCCACTTGCCATTGGCAGCATTGCTCGCAAACGGCAATTAAACCTCGGGTTGGCCGAATGGGTCTGGAAATGAGGCATGCCCCATCTATTTCATTGCAATTCCAGGGGCAAATATGATGATTAAGCATCACTTTTTTTTTGGGCACCATATTCTTCTTGGACAGCCATTGCAAGCCGGTCAAGTTGGATGGGGTTATTTTCTAGGTGGTAATCCGTCCCGGGAAATCCAAACATCATGCTATGGAAATCACCATTTTTTATAGGTAAAATAATTATTCATAGTTATTTTTATTATCTGCACTTACCTATATTACATGGTTTGTATTACCAGTAGTACCGCACAAGGCGGTGGCGGAAGTTTCAAAAATAGGAAACCTATAGGAGAGGTTGGTTGTTGTGAATCACGGATGGCAGAGCGAAGCCACTGATGGATCGAAAGGTGGTTGGAGCTGTGTTTTTTGGAGTGGCTCCAATGGTTGCAGTGGTCACCTGGTCCGTCACCTCACCCACAACTGCTGGATGTAGTGTGGTGTAGTGCAGCTGTAGTTGTAGTTCTAGTGTAGTGGAGTTGTAGTTATGGTGTAGTGTAATTAGTGTAGTGTAGTTGCAGGTGCATTTGTGGTGGTGTAATGAGTGTGTTGTAATGTAATGTAATGTAATGCAATGCAATGTGGGGGTAGGCTAGTGAGTGTAGTGCAATTCAGTGTAGTGTGGTATAGTGTAGTGTAGTGTAATGCAATTAGTGTAGTGTAGTGTAGTGTAATGCAACTAGTGTAGTTGTAGTTGTAGTTTTAGTTGTAGGTGTAGTTAGTGTAATGTAGTGTCGTGTAGTGTAGTGGAATGTAATGTAATGTAGTGTAGTGTAATTAAGTGGATTTAGTGTACTGTAGTGTAGTGGAGTGTAGTGAAGGGTGGGTAGTGTAGTGGAGTGGGGTGTAGTGTAGTGCAGCGTAGTGTAGTTTAATTAGTGTAGTGTAGTGTAGTGTAGTGTAGTCCTATGTAGTTGTAGTTGTAGTTAGTGTGTGATGTAGTGTAATGCAGTGTAGTGTAGTGTAATGTCATTAGTGTAGTGTAATGTAGTTGTAATGTAGTTGTAATGTAGTGTAGTTGCAGTTGCAGTTGCAGTTGCGGTTGTAGTTGTAGGTGTAGTGCAGTGTCATTCAGTTTAGTGTAGCGTAGTGTAGTGCAATTAGTGTAGTGTAGTGTCGCGTAGTGTAAATGTAGTATTGTTGTAGTTGTAGTTGTAGTTGTAGTTGTAGTTAGTGCAATGTAGTGTCGTGTAGTGTAGTGGAATATAATGTAGTGTAGTGTAGTGTAGTGTAATTAAGTGGAGTGTAGTGGAGTGTAGTGTAGTAGTGGAATGTAGTGTAGCGTAATTGTAGTGTAGTGTAGCGAAGTGTAGTGTAGTGTAATGTAACGTGGTGTAGTGGAATGTAATGTAGTGTAGTGTAGCGTAGTGCAGTGTATTGTAGTGTAGTGCAAATGTAGTGTAGTGTAGGGTAGTGTAGTGTAGTATAGTGTATTGTAGCGTAATTGACTGTAGGTGAGTGTAATGTAGTGTAGTTTAGTGTAGTGTAGTGGAATGTAGTGGAGTGTGGTGTAGTGTAGTAAAGTGGAATGTAGTGAAGGT
>CAMXCT020000669.1:733101-778101 GCA_947184155.2 Cladocopium goreaui | reverse complement strand
GATGAGCTCATCCCATCCCATCGGAGAGATTTGCCATCCGCCAGTCTCAGTGGACACCAAAAAACAAGGAGAGCTTTTCTTATTTGTAGTATGTTATAGTAGTGAAACCATCCGTTTTCTTACACATCTTTCTATAGGAAATTATCCCTCTTGGTTCCAATTTGAGCTGGCAACATTCGCCAATGCATCCAGAGTTTTGGTATCTGAGCTGAACAACTGGGAACAACTACTGATTTGGCGACCGCAGGACATTCCACACATTAGTTCCCATCCAGCAAATTCACATGTGGACTCTGTACCATGTATAGATCATAGATGGGTAAATTTTGCGATATCCTTCTGTTCGTTTACCTGGTTGGGTAAATTCCATTCCTGGTTGATTAAATCACCCGTGGGTTAATTGTTGTCAAACCAGCATTTCTACTATGAAACACCCATAATTTACCAAAGACCTGCTTAAATGGATCTCATCTTAAATCCACCATATTTTTGTTGGTCTACCCCACTTTTCCCATGGTACAAATCCACCATTTTTGTGGATCCCAGCTGCTATTGACTGTGACCACATCGACGGTCAATCTCCACATCTGCATCGTTTCAAGGAGCTGCATGGCAATCTGCCAGTCCCCTGGTGGGCAATGCCCTGGACCAAACTGGGTTATACACACACTAGTATGTATCTGTGTTATACATGTATATATACATATATATATATAAATATTATATGTACATATACATGGTCAGACTGTTCGTTATATGTATATACAATTATAAACATATATATTTTGGCTCTTGCACACATGATAAACATATCATATATATATATATATTATATGGTTAGTAGTTATGGTATTGTTACGAACCATACCATTTCATTGTAGAGACTTGTAGAGATGTATTACTATACTAACCGCACTGACGTGACGAGCAGGGTCGTTTTGGTGGAACCGAACCGGGGCTCAGGATCTATGGCTAATCTATCAATCCACTAGCGTGGGATTCACCTAATGCCAAACAAAAATCCCGGAATTGGGTAGATCTATGGATGGTATATGGATAGATTATGATAGATTATGATAGATTATCTGGTTGGTGGTTGACCTACCCCGTGAAAAATGATGGAGTTCGTCAGATTGGATCATCATCCCAACTATTGGGGAAAATAACAGCCATGTTCCAAACCACCAACCAGTTATGGATGATCAATCCAATGTTTGATTCCATTCATTGGGTGGTATTCCAATGTTGTGGGGTCTGATCTAATCACGCCACTGAGCCAGCACCATGCCCCGAAGACCAAACATGGTCACCTCACCCCATCTCATCCTGCATCAAGTCATACAGTATGTAAATAACACTATTTCAATCATCCTTCGTATTTTCATCTCATTCCAACGTCCACATGAGGGTTTCCTAAAATAGGGGTACCCCCAAATCATCCACTTTAATAAGATTTTTCCTTACAAACCATCCATTTTGGGGTATCCCCATTTAAGGAACCCCCCATATCACCAGTGTCACCTCCGTTTCGATCCTGTAGAGCTGATGCAGCTGTTCCACGCGACCGCATTGGGCGGCGCTCCGACCATGGCCGCGTTTCGCAGGAGCGCGACAGCGGACGGCCACTGGGCAGCTTTTTGGCAGGCGTTGATGGCACCGCCTGCGGAAAACATGGGCGGAAAACAGTGAAAGCCCTGAAAGTGGAGGTGGGTGGGATGAGAAAATCCAGGAAAAACTTCAGTAAAGCCCTAGCTTGAAAGTGGAGGTGGGATGGGGAAAATCATGAACAACTAGAGTAAAGCCCCAAAAGTTTCAGTGGGTTGAATGGTGGTGAAAAACCTTGAAACATGCTCTAACATCTCAAAAACAAGTCGCAGACAAGTCGCAGAAAACATGTCTGGCAAATAGGTGTATCCGTGGTGTCCAACTTAACTTAGTACACCAGTTGAACAGTTACATTGAAATCTGGTTGATATATTCTGGGATCTATTTGCATCTGTTGTCCGGAAAAAAGTGTTTGCCGCGTCCATTCAAGTATATGCGGATTTATCTAATATAATATAATAAAATACAATACAATATTTTATAACATAAAATACATAATAATATATATATATGTATATGTATATGTACAGAAAATAATATATTAATATGTATATATATATACATATATATAATATTAAATAATACACACACTCAAACATGGCTTCTTCGCATGATTAGGACTCATCAAGTCACATGAGATTATCTATGGCTAAACAATGACCGAGACGGACCCAAGGCATGTGAAGTGCCATGGCGAGCATCAGTGGCGACTTTTTTTGGTAGTCTTCAGTTTTGACCCGTAGTGATCTGGAAACGATAAACAACGGGACTACCATCCAACAATAGGAAGTCGCAACTTGTTTCCGAGGTCCACCACTGTGCCAGGTCAAATTTGGAGCCATGCCCATGAAAATATAAATTGATGCCCATCTGCTGGGTGGGTCATCATATTGAGTAGGATGACTTACAAACATCACCAACGATTTTTCCAAAAATGAAATCACCACAGTCTTCAAACAACATGAAACAATCATAGGAGTCTGATGTGACCCAAGAGATCTGACCCCTATCCATTTGGCATACATGTCCTGACATGTATACCTTCTCTAAATCTCTCTAAATCTCTCTAAATCACTCTAAAGCACTCTAAATCACTCTAAGTCACTCTAAGTCACTCTAAATCACTCTAAGTCACTCTAAATAACTCTTAACCATTCTCAGCCTCTGTGGGCCTTGGTTTTGCAGCGAAATCCCTTGAAAATCGATCATTGACATCACATGAATCTGGGTTTTTGTGGCTTTGTTTTGGGCCTCCCATGGTCTTCCCCGATCTCTTATCCTAAAGGGAGCAACCCACAGAAATTGAGACCAAGGGTCGCCACAAGAGCATTTCAAGTCATTTGAGATCATTTGAGTGGTATGGGGTCAGAGGCCTGAAACCTCGTAAATAGCAGTGTTTGGGGCATGTGACCCCTATGTACTTATGGGGCGCCCCAAATTGTCATGGGACCTGCCCACACAGCTCATGTGAGTTACCCAAAATGGGACTGGGGAGCTCCAGAAAAGTTTAGCAGCAGGGAGTGGGAAGCGGGAGATTTGACTACATTCAAGGTTGGTATTGGAATACCAGGACTTGGGGGCTAAACCTCAAGTGGAAGGTGGTCACATGGAACATGTCACATCAGTTCCCTATGAAACAACTCACCCACCAAAAGTGGCCAGTTTCAACTGTTTTGCCCAGCCGGGTCACCCAAAGTCACCACATTGGGCTGCAATGCCACGTGACCAATGCGCCGCAGCGCTGCAGTGGCAGCGCTCCAGGGCAGCCAGGGGATGCTGGTGCTGTGGCTGATGATGTCCGGCTGCAAGATGTGGTGAAGCATGGCCCTGGGTTGGGTAGGGTGGCTGGTGGGGGGATGCTCCAGAAAAATTGGTTGGGGATGAAGCCGGAACTGATCGCATTAAAAACCGATGGGTTTTGGGCGAAAATTCCATGTGGAACAAATCGGTGGATGAATCTTCTACAGTTTGGTTGGGTTGATGTCACCTGTCACTGCCTTTGTATGCTTTTGTTGCAAAACATCACAAATCCTGTTGGGCATTGGAGTTGTGACATGAAAACACCATGTGGGGAGGAACTGAACCAGTCTAGGTCTGCGGTTTGGTGCAATACACTAAAAACCTCATCATTCCTCATCAAACCTCTTGTAATGTTTGGTCAGTTGATTGAATTTCCACCAGGTCCTGATAATTTCCACCAGTCTTGCAGTAAAATCCCTATTCTCGTAGGTTTCAACCCATTAACCCATTCAAGCCACCAGCCGAAGTGAAGGGTAACAGCTGCACCATGTCCCGGTCCAAGCGTCTGCAGGAGAACGAGCCCAAGGGTCCATTGCTTCGAGGCTTTGATCGCCATGTTCCAATCGACCACATCGCTCCTCGGACCAAACTTGGGTGCCCCGAGAATTTTTCATACTTTAAAAATCTTTAAAGGGTTATAATATAGGTATATATATAGGTATATATATATATAGGTATATATATATATAGGTATATATATATATAGGTATATATATATAGAGGTATATATATATATAGGTATATATATATATAGGTGTATATATATAGGTATATATATAGGTATATATATATAGGTATATATATATATAGGTATATATATATAGGTATATATATATAGGTATATATAGGTGGCATTGCCATGCAAATCTTATGGTTTCAGGGCCCCCCAAATAACAAATATAGGAATGATTAGCTTAGAAGTTTAACCCACAGCCACGCTCGGAAACTCTATTCTTAGCTCCAACTGGCTACATATTTAATAGGACATGAGGAAATATGGAGACCTATAGTTCCGAACAGCTCCCTCCTAACCAGCAGATAGCAGAGATGAGGCATCACTTCTATTCCCAGCTCCCTCTTCCAGGGCCATGCTTCCACGGGAACAGCTTCAACTCAGCTTTCTCGGTGAGAACAGGTGCCATGACCCGCAGAAAGAGCTACCTGGGGGGTCATCTCTTGGATTGTTGGTGGTTTCAGCTCCATGGGCAACAAGCGATCATCATCCCAGAAATCGGGGGATGGACAACACAATCACTTTTGAACCAGCCCAGCACTTTGGAATGTTTTTTTTTCCAATTACACTTCTGGCATTCATGGCATTCATCGCACATTTCCCCACCTCGCTGGGAAGGGGACCTTAGCACCTGCGCAGGTTAACCCGGTCAACCCTGCAGTTTCGGACCAGGGAAAGGGCCCATGATCTGTTCCCAGGGAAAAAGGAATTGGTTGTTGGAGGAGTGCCAAACATCGGCAGCATGACTAGAAATGGTTTGCAAAGGGGACCTTTGAATTCTTCAACCAGTCCTTTTTCACTGCCGCTGGTGGTTTCAACACATTTCAAACACCGACAAGTGGGCTTCATCTTCACTGCAGCGTTTGAAAGCCACAATATATCCGCAAACCACTGGTCATGTTTTGTTGGATATGTAATATGTCCATCACAATCCATTACATCTTGAACCATCACGAACCGTCCATATCCATCCATATCCGAAATCACCAGCCGCAGCGAAGGGTCTCCTTGCTGGGCATCCTTGACTTCGGTGTCTACCATGCAGGACTCGATATTTTTACCATGGTCAAGTTACATGGCTTAATAGTGGTTCATAGTTAATAGTGATTAATATATATTAAGATGGGGGAAAAATCATCCCATGGGAATCCAAACATCTTGGGGCTTAATCATGCTTAGTCTATATACATCCACATGGATTGATGACTGTCCCTCAATGTTGCTGTCTGTTTGCCACGACCACGTGCAGCACGCCGCTTTGAGGCTGGTAACGGCTGTCAGAAAGTCCACAGGAAACATCTCGAAATAAAAGTGTCAACAAATCAACAAAAAGTAAAGAACCAGTCCTTGCAGATGTCGACGATTCCTTCTTTTCACTGATTTGCCACGATTTGGATTGACTTGGTACATTGATTTGGGTTCAGCTGCTGCACAGTGCAGGGAAACCAATCGATTTTCAACATCACGCCATCAAAGGCCATTCTTCCAAAGAACATAGCAGTCAGCAAGGCGCTGTGGCCATTCATGCAGCACAGCCAGCACGACATCCTCGATTCTGCCAGAAGTTCTGTGTCGCGAGTCGTCCAGGTGACAGGCGCAGAATCTCGGTGTCCAGAAGAATCCTTGATGGACTTGAGACGCAAGTCGCGTCTAATCACGAAAGGTGATCCAGTGGATTTGATCAGTCACCCAAACCCTTCAATTCAATGCGCGCGTGGCGCATACCTTTTCAAAAACTCTACAAGAATATTGTTCTTTACAACTTCAACACCCTTCTGTTGGAATGTCAAATTCCCCTGGCCACGCCATCCATTGGCTTGGTGTCCCGAAATATTGGCCCCGTCACACGTTGAGGTGCGCGTCGGCCATAAAGAGAAAAAGGGAGATGTTGGACCCATGGTCGGATGTAGCGCAGCATCATCGCTCCATCATCGCTCCTCTTGTGCTCATTTGAACTGTGAATGTGTATATATATATATATGTATATATATATATATATAATCCCTGTCGCCATTCCCTGGGTGGGGTTGGGGTGCCCCATTTTGTAGTGAACCAACCCCTTTCTCTACAAAATGGCTCCGGTACACAGTCTCCATCCTACAAAATGGTCTGTCTATAACCCATGGCTCTACAAAGTGGTAGTACCTGTCACCTGTTTTGATCCACACATATTTTGACAATTTTGTCAAGAAATGATCAAACCAGTGCATTCATGATCTTATAAAACATAAAGACTGAGTCATGCTCAGACCTCCCTACCACCCGCCTGTTCTCGCTCTGTTTTCTCCAAGATGGGTCGGATGCATGGTCTCGATGCCCCAGACTGCTGTGGGTGCCCAACCTGAATGCAACAGAATTCTTCTGTCCATACAGGTTGGCCCCACAGCAACCTTCCCATCCAGCTCAACCAAGGGAGAATGAAAGGGGTGGGTGGGGTTGAGTGTGGATGGGTTATGATTCTTGAGACCAAAATTGGCGAAATCACGCAAGGCAGGATAAGATTAGATACTGCACTTGCTCACATGCAAGACAACCGTTCAAACAGTTCGGCAAATGAGAGCAGATACTACACTTGATCACAAGCATGGCAATTTCAGCTACTACATCTTGCCTGCGTCCATCCTGCGACTTGCTGGTGAGATACCTGACATGAGCAGCAAAGAGGACAAGGAACAACTTCGCATGCCTTTTGTCTTTACTAACTTAATTCTTAAGTTTTGCAAAGACTCAGTCATGCTCAGCCCTCCCTACCACCCGCCTGTTCTCGCTCTGTTTTCTCCAAGATGGGTCGGATGCATGGTCTCGATGCCCCAGGCTGCTGTGGGTGCCCAACCTGAATGCAACAGAATTCTTCTGTCCATAGGTTGGCCCCACAGCAACCTTCCACTTATCCGACCAATCATTTTACCGAGCAATGTCGTTACATTTCTCACAGCATTGCAAAGTGTCTGGAATTTCATCAGACCCAAAATAAGTTTTACAAGATCCCGTTGCCAGCATCCACTTCCAGCCACGCTTGGTGGTCCAGCTTCTTGGGTCCCCGGCCAGACAGGACTCACTGCATATGTCATGCAACTTTAATGAACGCAAGTTGCAAACTTTCAACGGAATTAAGGCACGACGACATTCGATCTTAAATTGGTCATCGAATTTAAAAGCAACATCAGGCAAGGCAGGATAAGATTAGATACTGCACTTGATCAAATGCAAGACAACCGTTCAAACAGTTCGGCAAATGAGAGCAGATACTACACTTGATCACAAGCATGGCAATTTCAGCTACTACATCTTGCCTGCGTCCATCCTGCGACTTGCTGGTGAGATACCTGACATGAGCAGCAAAGAGGACAAGGAACAACTTCGCATGCCTTTTGTCTTTACTAACATAATTCTTAAGTTTTGCAAAAGAATCCCAGAGACATTTTGTAGAGCATCTATCTTGGCAAGACCTCAGCGTCAACTGCCTTTTTCCCAGTGCCATTTGTAGGGTTTTTACCCTCTAGTCCATCTTCACACATCCTTTTCGGAGGTGGATCCAATTTTTTTCATGCAACTTTTGCAGCATGAATATTTTTCTATTTTTTTGCCAACAATGTGCTGGCAATCCTTCTGCAGATGGAAGCTTTTTCCGGTTCCAGTCACAAAAACGATGGGTTCTCTACAGAATGGCTAGCTGATCTTTCTTTGTCAATGACTAATTCACATTTTTTAAACCACCAAAGCATACCTTAAAAACATCAACAAAATTGCTTTTTGTTTGTTACAAAATGGTTTGTCTTGGTGCCCATAAATGATCATGCCTTCAAAATAAAAATGATAAAACCAGGTAAAACCCACAAATTACTACAAAATGGCAAGCTCGACCCCATTTTAAGGAACCACTTTCCACAGAATGGTGCCTTATAGGCACCCCAACCCCTCCCATTCTGTGGAGGAAATGGCAACGGGGATTATATATATATATATACAATTATACACATACACATGTACCTGTAGCCGACTCAACGACCTAAACACTTGAGTCAGAAACATGAACGATGCTTTGAAAGAATCATGCCAAAGATGCTGGAGTACATTGCTGAGTCGCTAAGATGCAACCCTTCAACATTGCTGATCCACGAATCCGTAATTTCTTGGTCTAGGTCGGAAAACACCAACATTCTGTTTGTCTGAAAATTGAGGGGAAAACACCCTGATTCCCATGCATTTAGGCCATTTCTGGACCCACCCATTCTGGTCAGGATCCTCTCTTTGGACAGCTTGACACCATTGGCTTACCTGCAAGTCGTCTCGCAGTGATTGCTCCATCTTCCACTGGCCTGCGAATGGGGCAAAATCGTCCCTTGATGGCTGGATTCTTTGATTCCCCACATGGTGTGATCGCCAATGAAATCTTGGTATCAACGAACTCATCAACCAGGGGTTGCAGCCCAGTCCTGTCTCACAAGCACCAATGGTACTGTTGAAGCTGACCACATTCGGGGCCACCGCTGTGGCATCCATGACGAAGAGCAGCTGTAAAGCCGTGGGCCATCGGCCAGCTTTTTGACACGAGGCAATTGTACCTGGGATTCAGGTTGATACAATTTGACAGATACCCTTTAAGGACAAATGTGGAGAAATGAATGTCACAAGCTGAGGAAATCACTTACGTTTTTTGTGGCTGTTTTCCATTCCGGCAACCCCCAAATCTCCTTGAACCGTTGATCCACTCACTTGCTCCACCAAAACCACGGTCTGGTGCCAGGCCCAACCTCGTTGAACCAACGCACATCACAACCAAAAGAGCAACTCTTGGATCAAGAGGATCCATCTTTCTGGATGACCATGTCCAAAACATGGCAGGATACGCAAAAACCTCGTGGTCTGAAAATAGGGTACCCCCAACTTTGAGACTTCATAATCATCTTTTCCATGAACATTGCCATAGATTGGGGGTAAGAATTGCCATTTTGAGGGCCCCAAGTGGGACCAGGAACTGCTGTAAGCGATCACATTGGGCACCAGTCCATTCCATGTCCTGATGCCAGGGGTGGAGCTGTGAAAGCCCTTAGATTGATTTATGGCAATTTTACAGGAAACCCTGCTTTTACCACCCAAACTTGTTGGGCTTTTCCTGTAAGAACGCACCTAAAACCAATTTGTTCGGGATTTACTAGTATGGAGAATGTGGTGGAAAATGACTAGTCTCTCTGTGGCGTGGAAACATGAAGTTTTAGACGGGCAGAATTGAAAGCCATGAGGCACTCTTGGTTTATTGCCAAAGTTACCCACAAAATTGAGGCACTGTACCTTCAAGGGGCCCCCCATCTAACAACATGGTACGAACAATGGTCAGAATAGGCCTATGCAGCCTTGATTTTATACCAACAGCTGCAACATATTGACATGGTGTTCAATTTTATACAGGGGATATATTTCCATTACCCTGACCCAAAGGCCACCACTACCCTAGATCTGCGACAGGTGGAGTTTGGGGCGTGGGGGAGGATCAACGGGTAATTGCACCTTCTTTTGGATGACACTGTGTGGGAAGGTTTGTTTTGTTGATACAACTCAGTTTTATGCAGATGAAGAGCATGGTACGAAAAATCGAACCAACCACTCAGCCACTCTACTTTGAGAGTGAGTGGCTGCTCCAGCCACTTTACCAGAGACACAGTTTCCTTTGAAAGGGGGTCTTCAAGATGAAAGCGATCTTGGACAGGCATGCTTACTGTCCACGCGGGTCTGCGAAAACGGCGCGAGCGCGCATAGTAAACATTCTAGTCCAGGACCTGTTTCATCTTGCTGACCCCTTTCAAAGGAAATCTTTTTCATATTGAATGAATTTGGTTGGTGGTATACCTACCCCTCTGAAAAATGATGGAGTTCGTCAGATTGCATCATCATCCCAACCCTTGGGGAAAATAACAGCCATGTTCAACCTATTGGATCATCAGTTGGGGGCCCTGAGATTGGCTGATCCGAAGTTAGGAAACTGCTCCACCCGCGAAAAACTGGCAGTTAAATGTGTTATGTTAAATTTCACGAGGTCTTGGGGTTTTGGGATTTTTAGGGTATATTGGGTTTCAAAGTCAAAATGCATCATTTCGAGCAACCTGCGCGCAGAAGGGTCGTCAGGAAAAGTGTTGAATGTTGTGATTTTTGTTGAATCAGTGGTCCACAGGTCCAACTGGCATTCCAGAGAAACTGAAACAGTCGGAAACAGTCGGGAGCGGCCCGGCGTGATCATGCCAAAATTGTCAATCCGCCATTTTTTTGCAAAAGAAAACTTTCCGCGCCATCCCATTTTTTTTTGAAAGTGCAACGGGAAACAGTTGGAAACAGTTGGGGCTCGTACCTTTGACTCGGCAAAAAAAGAGCTATTTAAAACCAGTTTATAAAGAAAATGAACCTTAAATGGTTTTAAATAGCTCTTTTTTTGCCGAGTCAAAGGTACGAGCCCCAACTGTTTCCAACTGTTTCCCGTTGCACTTTAAAAAAAAAATGGGATGGCGCGGAAAGTTTTTTTTTTGCAAAAAAATGGCGGATTGACAATTTTGGCATGATCACGCCGGGCCGCTCCCGACTGTTTCCGACTGTTTCCGACTGTTTCAGTTTCTCTGGAACGCCAGTTGGACCTGTGGACCATTGATTCAACAAAAATCACAACATTCAACACTTTTCCTGACGACCCTTCTGCGCGCAGGTTGCTCGAAATGATGCATTTTGACTTTGAAACCCAATATACCCTAAAAATCCCAAAACCCCAAGACCTCGTGAAATTCAATAATGTGTTAATCAGAGCAAAGGTATATATATGTACATATATATATATATATCCCATTCTATCCCCATTTTAAGTCTATCACAACGATATCGCAACTGGCTGATTTCATCCCTTGGAGAGTCACATCTCATGATATTAATATATAATATATAATATATAATATATAATATATAATATATAATATATAATATAATATAATATATATATATATATGATATATATATATATGATATATATATATATATGATATATATATATAATATAATATGTGTGTATATATATAATTATATATACATATCAATTCTTCATTGGTTGTATCATGTTTTATCCATATTATTCCATGCTAACTTCACTGAAATCCACCAACTGCAGCACCAGCGGCAAGCGTTGCAGCAGTTCCAACGCTCGGCTCCAGTTGCATCCGTCGATGGCACTGCTGAAGGTCATCAAATTGACGGCCGGGGTGGCAGCCAAAAGATCTGAGGGGGAAATTCGGATGGAATTTCGCCAGCGAAATGTGGAAAACATGGATTATATAGACATGGATTTCATAGAATTTAGCCACAGAACAAATGGATTGAGCATGATTTAAATATCAATAATTCGAATCATTGGGGACTCAACCATGAAAATTGCGGATCTTTCCGAGGATTTGACGATCAAACACTGCTGATTTAACCATCAAAAGTGTGGATCCCACAAGATTTGACTATGAAATCATATGAAGTCTACGATTTAGCGATCAAAACTGTGAGTCTAAGATAATCTAAGATAATCTAAGATAATCTAAGATAATCTAAGTATCATAGTAGTGGGATTTGAACCTCATTAAACATATTGAAAGGGATTCACCATGACTCAATCTTCATTGGTTTGATTTGGGTATGGCAAGCACAAATGGGAACCTCAATGGACCCATCAGATGCCAACTCCCAGGACAACTGGAAAACCAAGCCTTTTGAGAAATCTCGCAGGAAGTTGGACCGGTCTTGAGAACATCCTATTCAGAACATCCGGTCCTATTCTATCAGATTCTAGCGAAAAGCTGGATGCCAAAATTGAAGGCACCAGCCAGAGTTTCGACGATTCAGATGTGAACCGTTGGTTGCAAGTGATGACTGTCATGTAGAATGGCCCGGCAACTAATCACAGCGCAACCGTCCCAGTTGGATGTTGCTCGACTACCCTCTGGCAATTTAACACTTCGCCATGGAAATCACCATTTTTAGTCGCCAAAATCATGGAACTGGGCCATGGCTTCCGGTCCCTGCCACCATCCGAGGCACGTTGCGCAGTCTCCCAGGCATCCACAGTACTGATGGAGCTGTTGTAAGTGATCAAGCTGGGCAGGATCGAAGCGATGGCCCTCAGAGCTGAAACCCTCAAGGGGCCCAGCGAAATGTGGAACAATCCCTTCCGATTCTTGCTAGTGCATCCATCGTTTTTTATTTTGGGAACCAAACATTGGGGGGATGGGATCAATCAACAAGATGAAACAAGTCATCCACTAGATCTGGGCCAATTGGAAAGAAGTCATGATCCTGCGAATTACCCATCGTTGACCGTCCTCTGACCACCGTCTCAGCATGTTACGCTGAGCAGTTGCCAACAAAAATCAATGACGCTGATTGGAGTGTCATCCCATCTATGGAAGATCTACCGCTTTTGAAGATCAAACATCACTGGGAACCATCCCATCATACCAACATTTTCAAGAATTTTAAGGCCCTTACATGTCTCAACCAGGCGTCAAGTCATCTAAGATCTGGCCAGTCTTGCGCCAGGCATCCAGTTGCCCCATGTTTCCGCTGATGATGCTGTTGTAGCTGACCACATCTGCACGCACACGCTGTTCCTTCATGCTGCCGATAAGTGCCACAGCCTTGGAAGACTGTGTATCCTTGCTACAAGCGCTGACGGTGCCTGGGTTGATCTTTCAATTCTTCCCAAACATATGGAAGAGTAGGGAATCGGGGAATGGGACGATTATCAATAGTTAGTATGGATCATTCCTCCATTCCCTACGAAGGACCAGAAGGCTGACAGGGTTTCAAAGAAATTTTTTGGCCAACAAAAAGCTGAAATGTTGGCTGGAGGCATGCAATATTTGGCCTTCACTATCTTAGTTGTAGTGATGGAACATCAAAAAAATGATCCAAACACATACTCAAGTTTTAGGCATTTTTGGGTTATATAAACGCAAGCATACCATTTTTGAGGGATGGAAAGAGATATGGAAACTCAACATGCCGAGAGCATCTTTGATGCCGAGCCGTGCTGCTGTTAAAGGAGATGAGATTCGGCAGCAACTGCGTCTTCCGAAGGCCGGCAAAGACAGCCATGGCCGCTTGCCATTGGCAGCAGCGCTCGCAGACTGAGATCACACCTGGCGCAGCTGGCAGCTGTTTTTTTGGCCACGAAACATGGTGGGTTTACATGGTTT
Source organism: Cladocopium goreaui (assembly GCA_947184155.2). Classification (NCBI taxonomy): domain Eukaryota; class Dinophyceae; order Suessiales; family Symbiodiniaceae; genus Cladocopium; species Cladocopium goreaui. The sequence goes on along the minus strand of CAMXCT020000669.1, from coordinate 764,748 downwards.
TTAATGGTTTGTAATGGTGATTCATGGTGTTTTATACAAAGATCTTTGAATGGTTTTCTGTTTTGACCCATAGCCATACCGAAGTTGTTGACTGCCCTACTCAATTTCTTGGCTCGTTGTTGCTATCCCCGATAGTTGGCGGTTGTGTCACGGCTTAGGAGGCTGGTGGTTGATCCATAGCCTGCAAAATAGAGAATCAGATAGGACAGTCACTGGGGATTCATTTGATAGGGTTGAACATGGAACAACCTTGGAAGCCACTGGCCAGATTTCTTCTCAAAACATTTTGGTGATAGCAAGCATCAAGTAGTTAACATATATCGCAGATATATGTTCGGATCATTTTTTTTAGGGGTTGAATATATATATATATATATGAACACAACACGTACCTGAAACCACCACCCAGCCGCTGTTGAAGGACATCTCATCGGCAAACAGCCGAAACTTTGTTAGCATCGAGAGCAAATGGACGGCAAGTTCCCATTGTTCACCTGGAGGACGTGCTGCTGATGGTCTTTGGGAATGATCCTACACCAGTTCCTACTCACTCAGGGAATCTTGAGGATAAGAAACCATAGAAATCATTCTGGCTGTCTCTTGGCAGCAAAGTATCACCAGCGACATCTACAGTTTTATGATGATTTACCCCCACCCGTTGCTTTTTAGACAGCTGGCGCTCCTATCTCACACGCGCTGATGACGCTGTTGAACGTGACCACATTGGGGATGACTGTGACTGTGTCCATGGCTTCCAGAAGTTGCAGAGCAGATTGCCAGTGTCCAGCTTTTTGGCAAGCATTGATTGCACCACCTTTACCCTCTGGTAAACTAACATATTGAAAATTGCCATTTATAGTGAATTTACCCATGAAAAATGGTGATTTTCCATCGTTTTTTGTATGTTTACCAGAGGGTAATGGCTGAGAATTCGATCGCTGAGGGGGTCTGCAGTGCCTCGACTCATCCAGGCCGAGCAACCGAAGGTCACGACATTGGGCCGCAGCGCCACATGACCAATGCGCCGCAGCGCTACAGTGGCAGCGCTCCAGGGCAGCCAGGGGATGCTGGTGCTGTGGCTGATGATGTCCGGTTGCAAGCTGTGGTGAAGCATGGCCCTGGTAGCTGTCATTGGAGTGAAAAAGGGAAGAACATGCTGGAAAACTGCATGTTTCATGGGAAAAATAGATGCTTTCCGATTTTCCCTTAAACCACCCCGTTGATGGTGGTAGGATGCTGGATGTCTCCCCCAGATTCTTGTTGGTAAAGATATGTCAAGAAGATCACCAGAGGATCTTCTCAAGAAGTTCAATGGAGGTGACATCCTCTGGTATATACCACCGCCCCCAGGGTTGCAACAAGCCAACCAACGATTTTCATCACCACGGTCCGAATACATCCCAAGTTTGTCCCATCGACAATTGCTCAAAGTGTTTCTTTCACAAAATCAAGTGATTCATCATCCAGAATGATCAGATTTGCCCTTTTTCTGATGCCTCTTTCTTCATAGTTGCTCATACAGTAGTGGGTTACATGACTCAGTTCATTCTTAATTCAGCGGTATACATATATATATATATGTGTATATGTTTCCCAATGTATGGCACAACATCACCAAAACAAGAGAAACAACAAAGTAAAGGTAATTTCATCAACATCATCAACCTACCTAACCAACATCAATCAACCCAATCAACGTCTTACGCGAGACACCAATCAACCAGTCGGATTGCCCGGTCGCAATCCTAGCGCCGAGCATCTCGAGCAGTGCGCAGCTCAATCTCCAGCGCTGTCTGCAGGACTTGATGGCCATATTCCAATCAACCACATCGCTCCTGAGAGGCTTGGAGTATGGTTTATATTGGTTTATGAAGCAATTTTTGTTTTTGAGAGATATATATAATCTTTCTGATAAAATGTCATTCTCAATTCTGAACATCATTCGTTGAAAATACTTCTTGTCACGAGCAACAAGGACATGCAGAACGACAATCATGCTGGGGATACTGCAACAAGAGCAATCACCAACACCATCAACAGGAACATCGACAGCTGGAAGGTATGTTTTTTTTCCCACCCTGAACTGATCACCCCCGAACTCAAAAGAACGCAAGCTCTGACCATGACACTGACCGAATCTGCACATGAAGTGTGTCATCGTTTGGATCGATTCGGAACTAAGTCCACCAAGAATGGACTAGTCACAACACTACTGACTAGTCACAATATGTCACAAAGCTTGAGGGAGAGTTTGAGCGTAAAGAGTGAATCTTCGACAATGTGTTAGTATCACACCAGTGAGATTTATCTTGGATTTGGTTAAGGAGCCCCCCGCCAAAGAATATTCCCTATAGATTCCCTAAGTAACTTTCCCATTGGAAAAATAAGAAATGATCTTCAGCAAACCATGGATTCTGGATGTAAACATGACCTTCGAAGTCCGTGGGACTGCAGGGGAAAGAAAACTGGTGAAACGGTGAAACCGCACCCAACAGAATTCTTGACCATGGCAAGGCACAAACACAACCAAGACACCAGTGAATTGGACGAAGAGCAAATAACCTTTCAATATACTTAATAGATCTTAATAGTATCAAATAGTATATCTGGTTGGTGGTTTGAACCCCTCTGAAAAATATTAGTCAAATGGGATGATTATTCCCAATATATGGAAAAATAAAACATGTTCCAAACCACCAACCAGATATGGCTCATTGTTACTCTCATTGATAGCAAACCAGTATTAACCTTATAAGAATCTTAGTCAGCCAGGGAATGGAAAACCCAAAAAAGATATTTTGTCGTTGGAACCTTCCTAAATTCATCGTTTGATTTATCCTGGAATTTATCCTCTGTTTTTTGCATTCCTAAATTCATCATTGGATTTATCCTGGGATTTATCACCTGCGTTTTGGATTCCTAACTTCATCTTTGGATTTATCCTGGGATTTATCCTCTACTGTTTGCCATCCTAAATTCATCCTAGAATCCGTCCTAGGATTTCTTCCAGGGCTGCTGCCCCTGCCGCCGACCCCAGGAAACCAGGGATACGTAAAGGCATGGCATAGATAGACAGTCCATCAAAACATCTACAGCGAGGTCTAATCAAACCTAATCTATTCGAAGTTTTTTTTTGCAAGCCTACATTTAACATAGTAACCTTCCTGAATCCATCCTGGGACTTGTCATTGTTTTTTGCCAAAGGTTTCTGTTTGCTCTCCTATAAGTCGCGGGTCTTAATCTCGATGTCATCTTGGTCCAAAGAAGCTAGTTTAATCTCTATGTCATTTGAGTAAACTTAGCGACAATATCTATGTCACATCATGCCCCTCCAATTCCAGCGGAGAGTATCCGATAAACTCATAAACCCATGTTCCAAAAGGATTCAAGCCACATGGATGGCTGACTTTTTGATTAGCTAGGGTGATTTGTGGACACTTGTAGGATTAGGGTGGTATCTAGGATGATTTTGGGTAGCCTTTCTGAGACATGTTGAGAAAATGATGATTTCTAGGATGATTCCGGGAGACTTTTCTGGGACATGCTGAAAAATGATGATTTCTACGATGATTTTGGGTAGAATTCCTGGGAATCGTTGAAACCATGATGATTTCTACGATGATTTCGACGATGATTTTTCGATGATTTTGGGACAGCTTTCAAACGATAAAAAAATGATTAAACTGCGGGAAATTATCATTTCTTTATCGTTTGAATCATCGTTTAAATCATCGTTCTTGGGATTTTCCCTTCGTTTTCCTTAAAAATGCTCCAAAATGGAGAAAATGATGATTTCGACGATGATTTTTGCGATGATTTTGGGACAGCCTTCAAACGATAAAAAAATGATAAAACTGCGGGAAATTATCATTTTTTTATCGTTTGAATCATCGTTTAAATCATCGTTTTTGGGATGTTCCCTTCGTTTTCCTCAAAAATGCTCCAAAATGGAGAAAACGATGATTTCGACGATGATTTTTCGATGATTTTGGGACAGCTTTCAAACGATAGAAAAATGATAAAACTGCGGGAAATTATCATTTTTTATCGTTTGAATCATCGTTTAAATCATCGTTTTTGGGATGTTCCCTTCGTTTTCCTCAAAAATGCTCCAAAATGGAGAAAATGATGATTTCGACGATGATTTTTCGATGATTTTGGGACAGCTTTCAAACGATAAAAAATGATAAAACTGCGGGAAATTATCATTTTTTTATCGTTTGAATCATCGTTTAAATCATCGTTTTTGGGATGTTCCCTTCGTTTTCCTCAAAAATGCTCCAAAATGGAGAAAACGATGATTTCGACGATGATTTTTCGATGACTTCGGGACAGCTTTCAAACGATAGAAAAATGATAAAACTGCGGGAAATTATCATTTTTTTATCGTTTGAATCATCGGTTAAATCATCGTTTTTGGGATGTTCCCTTCGTTTTCCTCAAAAATGCTCCAAAATGGAGAAAATGATGATTTCGACGATGATTTTTCGATGATTTTGGGACAGCTTTCAAACGATAAAAAAAGGATAAAACTGCGGGAAATTATCATTTTTTTATCGTTTGAATCATCGTTTATATCATCGTTCTTGGGATGTTCCCTTCGTTTTCCTCAAAAATGCTCCAAAATGGAGAAAATGATGATTTCGACGATGATTTTTCGATGACTTCGGGACAGCTTTCAAACGAAAAAAAACATGATAAAACTGCGGGAAATTATCATTTTTATCGTTTGAATCATCGTTTAAATCATCGTTTTTGGGATGTTCCCTTCGTTTTCCTTAAAAATGCTTCAAAATGATTGAAAAAGTGGCAAGCCACTGCAAAAGTGGAGAAAATAATGATTTCTACGATGATTTAAATTATGTTTTTTTTTGTGATTTTGGAATCTTCTCTGCGGGGCGCCAATATAAAACAATTTTTTTCAAAAACAATGGATACATCAATGAACTGTTTGAAAACCAAATGAAAAAAATGAAAACTGTACAGTAAATTAAGACAGATTAAGTTTTAGCAAGGGGACAAACACAAAAACAAAACGCATAGCTACTTTGCGTCGAGCGATCCCCAAATTGACACTCCTCTACAGCCATCCATGACCTGGGACAGTAAGCGCAGGCAAATAAAGCCAGTTGATGGTTTAATATGGTTTAATAGATTTCATTATGATATATAAATATATATATATATCATATATACGTATATATAGCCCACATCAAAGAAACGACACTTAAAGGGTAAGATCAAGTGGAGAAGACAGGAGAGGAAGTGCAGTAGCAAAGAAAGTCAAGAAAAGAAAAGACGACGTGATAGAAAACACAGAGGATAAAAACCTTTGACAATCCATACAAAGAAAAATCAACAAAATAACCCTGTCAAATGTTAAAAGAGAGGCTGGTTAGACGAAGAAACAAAAGATAATCAAAAAGATAACCATTTCAGATGATAAAAGAGAGGATGATTTATATGATGTTTTGTTTAAAGATCTTGGGATAAAAAATGATAAAAATATCTTTTTTTCATACCTCAGTCTGTGGCTATGAGATTCTTATAATATTAACCTTTCAACTTAACATCAATTCATGGCAATTTCCGGGATGAAAGGGGTCCCGCCTTTTTTTCGCACCATTTTCGGATGATTTTCCCACCATTAACCAACATATTTTCAAAGAACCCAGAACTTTCCAGTGGATGGTTGCGAAATCCTGCATCACCTTGGATGGTTGAAACCCATTGAAACATGGGTTTACCACCTATGAACCCATTGAAACCCTGTAAATAATGGGATGTTTACCACCTATCAACCGTATCACTGAGATAAATTTCTTCCTCCAAAGGTCCAAGGGAAGATCTTCAGCTCCTTAAATCTCTCTGCGCTCAGCGCCATGACGGGGCCATGATGGGGTCACACCTGGAGCCATTGGACAAGTTGGCTCCCCAATTTTTTGGAACCTTAGAAACCATGAGACAAGCATCATCTACAAGATCCTGCAAAATCTGTCCGATCTATTGGAGATTCCTGTTTTGTTTATGTATATATATATATATTATGATAGAAATGGAGAGACACATGTCATCACAACGGAACGGACATCTTCATCACCATCCGTAGATTAAAAAACAATCTACAATGAGAATGCTTGGTTGTCAATAGCACCAGCTCATCCTCACCTTCATCTTCATCTTCAGCCTCATCTTCATCCTCATCCTCGTCTTCATCCCTATCCCTATCCCTATCCCCATTCCCATTCTCATTCTCATTCTCATTCTCATCTTCATCCTCACCATCACCATCACCATCACCATCATCATCACCATCACCATCACCATCACCACCACCATCACCATCATCATCACCATCACCATCACCATCACCATCACCATCACCATCACCACCACCACCACCACCACCAGCAGCAGCAGCAGCAGCAGCAGCACCAGCACCAGCACCAGCACCACCACCATCACTATGTATGTAATCAGAAAAAAACACATGCTCATCATCCTTGTGTTTCCATCTCATGTACAGGCTCATGGTTCAGTTTGCTGGTGATACCCCTTTCCACCTGGTGTCGGGTTGACGGTGATGCCACCAGGTTTACCTCACCGTGGATGGACCAGCTTCACGGCCACCCTTCTGTTCCTCGCGCTGCAGTTGATGAAAACGGTTGAGAACACCATTTTACATATGGCAGTGTGTCAAAACCTTGTACCCCTGGTGAACATCAAAATAGCTGGTAAATGGATGTTCATCCCCCTAAAAATGGTATTAATAGGTATTGACCCATACCCATATTTTACCCACTGATTCATGGCCATAGATTGGTGGCCCATCCGCCATTTTCCTCGTGATTTTCTGCGGATTTGGGGTAAATCCCAAACTCCGGGAAGACACTCCGCAGGTATTCGCTCCTCTGCCGGGAATCACATCCGCGGGATTGAGTCAGAGCTGCATCACTTGAGCCATGAATGCGTCTGAGCTGGTGATGCTGGTGCTGGCTGGTGGTTGAACCACCTATCTAGCATATTAGTATCATATAGCCCATAGGGGATTATCTAGTATATCATGCAATCTGATCCTAGACATATCATATCATTTTCACTATATGGGAAGCCAGCCATGTTTGATGAAACCGGTGGCGAATCACCATTCATTCCCACTACATAACAATTGTATCACCATTAATTGTCCTTGCTGGGATGAATCAACGTTACCATCAATCCCTAGCCCTAGATTTTCCCTCCTATATCCAAGGTATTCTTAATTCAATCACCATTTATCATCCTTAATCACCTTGTGATGATAAATGGTGATTTGGTGATTAATGGTGATTGTATCCGCATCGCATGTATCATCCAAGGTCCTATGGCGCCAAAAAAAACACCTCGCATCCTCCCATCTTCCCATTCCCACCGCGTTGTACGTCATGGCGTTGGGCTGCAGCTTCGCGTCTTTGGCGCGCTGCAGCGCGCGCAGAGCCAGCTGCGCAGAAGAGGCTTTGGCGCAAGCATCCTGGGACGACGGGTGGGCCAAGAACAAATGGAGGGTTCATCCTGCATGAATTGGATCTTAAAAATTACCATCACCCAAATCAATATATATAATAATATCAATGTATATATATATATACACAATATATATATATATACATACATACATACATACATACATACATACATATGCACCTTGTTGATCATTTTTTAGTCATTCAGATCAGTCAATGGGACTTGACCATCGACCATCGATATTTCCGACCAGCTTTACCTCGATGAAATACCGCCCAATCCATGGGATTTTAAAGCATCTCCCTGTCTTGTGGATCTGTTTAATAGTGGAACTAATCTGGTTTAATAGGGAATATAATCATGGGAATATAATCTGGTTTAATAGTTCTCTTCATTCTGTGCTTCCGCAGGAAGCAAAGTGACACATTCTGGACCAAGTTCGGACAACTCCAGTACTGAATCGGGGTTCTGAGGGTGAATTATTCAAGGCAAAAAACAGGAAGGACACATCTGACCACATATCAATCCTGTATATGTAGGTAGATATCCATGTGTGTATTATATATATATATATGTACATACACATACTATATATAATATGTACGAGTATATATATATATATACACATTTTATCGCATTTAAACGTTTGGCTGGTATTTGCAGATTCGCACATTTCCAGTTGCTCATCCCGCCATCATCTAAGTCAAGTCACCACCAAGCATCCGTAACCTTGGCAAAACACAGGGATGAGAGTTGCATCAATGTTCTTGCCATCCAAATTGAACCTATCTGAGACAAGCTTCACATGGAGACAGGACAACAATAGAAAACATTAATCTCCAACTGTACCGCTTCACTAGTTATTTCTGACTGTCACAATCTGTTTCCGGCTGAAATTTCATAGGCGTGTCCAAGAACCAGGGATAGACTAACTATTGATTTCCCCGCAAGCACGATCATTTTGATCCATCAAATGGTGGATGATGGGCTCCACAAATTCACCACCCAGAGTTTAGTCATCCGGACTTCTATCAACTGCACTGCCAAATCTGAACATCAAAGCCAACAAGGGTCATGTTCGGCAGTTCCATTAAGACATGTGAACCCATTTTTCAGGTTGCACATTCTTGAAGTACGCGTTGCAATCATCAACCAATCATCATTTATGGATTATTTTACCTACATGCTACTCTCTGGTAATCACAGGTATGGAAATCACCATTTTCAATAGGCAAATCATTAATATTTTCATGGTCCGTTTTCCATCAAAAGGTGAGGCCCCCCTAGATAGCTAAGTTGATGCAAATAAGTTGGTTAACTAGGGTTTATGGGGGATACATATGTATATATACGTATACAGTATATACATAACTATGGTTAATGGGCTTATAAACTACTTAACTTACGTAACTGGGGAGCCTCACCTTGTAGCAATGGCAAAAACTTCAGATCTACTCGATCCACTCTGAGTCTCAGTTCAGAAACTCACCATGCTCAGGTCCAAGGACAAATCTTCAGCGCGTTTCAGCCATTTCTCCACCTCCTCCACCTGAGATCTGTCGAAAACCGCAGTTTTCGATTCTTGGAAAACGTGGTTCAAAAGCTGAGGAGGTGGTAGGGGTAAGATCTGTTATCACTATACATGTATATATATATATAATTATATATATATGTGTATATATATATATATGTGTATATATATATATATAGGTATATGTATATATATATATAAATACATAGGTGTATATATATATATATATACATATACACCTATATCTACAAATATACATATTTTATAAAGATATAGTGTATATAAAGGCCACTTAAAAAGTCTCGTTTTGCCCCCTTCGGCCCTTGGCCGCCTGGCCCCGTTTGGCGAAGCCGTGCGCCACGCTGTTGTAGGCTTCCAGGTCGGGGGGCGACATCTTGTGAAGCCACTGTTGTGCCTCCAGCTTGGGGATGGACCATGGAAAGTGGCGATGATTTATGGCAATAATAAAGTAATCTACTCGTAATTATATGGTAACAATATGATAATATAATATGATAGTTTTATAGTCATATGATAGTATAGTGATGATATAAATTATAGTAATATGATAGTTTTATGGTAATATTCATGGTAATTATATGGTAATAATATGATAATATAATATGATAATATACCATTTATCACGTTTATCATGGTGATAATATGGTAATACTATTATCATCATGGTGATGATTTATAATACAATCGAGAGCCATACAGTACTATTGATGATGGCTGTCGTCATTGATTTTGAACCCTTAGATGGTGACAATATGGTGACCATGTTTCTGGTATTTTCTTGTTTCTTTTCGTGAAACTGATTGATCTGATTGTCGCCACTAGTCCCAAGCACGGCCTCTTCGGGTTGCGCCGCTTTGGCAAAGGCTGTGACCATGGTCCCGATGGACTTCTGGTCCAACGACATGCCAGTGGCCTCGACGGAATGACTGGATGGCCAACTTGGCTACTGAAAAAATAGGTTTCTGAGAGTTGTTTTATGGGATTTCTTATGAAACCTGGGGTTGTTTATGGCTTTCAGTTGTTAGTTGTTTAGGTGGAATATCTCTGGGTCTGTTGACCCTCCACCTCCAAAGGCATCGTCGGCACAAATTCGATGCGTGCCACAATAGCACACGAATACCTACAACAACCACCGCGAAGACCAAATTTTCTCAAATTGCAAGTTTAGATCGGAGTTGGGTATGATATCGCATCCATCAGTTTTCAACCGCGTGAAGAACACACCAAACTATGCCATTTTTTTTCCCACAAGGCAGGTACTGTAGCTGCTGCTGCTGTCCATGCGTGAGCTGTAAGACAAACATCAACCGATGAAAACCTGTATGTATTTGTCAAAACATGATGTCTAATAACATTTTTCCCACATCAAAATCTTTCCCACTTAAACTTTAAACAAAACATACATTAACATTAACATATCTTGACACCACTGACATTTACACATTTGCTTTCTCACATATGCAATTGCATATGTATATATACATATTATCCGGTGTCTATCTCATGTAGCAAACATGTTGTTCTGATTCATACATCTAATTTGATTATATACATACTTAAGTATACATATCCATACCTCTTTTCTATATAGTGAGTTCTTTGTAGATACCCCCTGGTAATTCAACATAGCCGTTTAGTTCGATGGAACTAAAACATGGTGATTTTCCACTTCGCTACGTTAAATTACCAGAGGGTACCGGGTATTCATCACATATTCCAATACCAGTAAATCCAAATAAAGCTCATTAAAATTCCACTAAATCCATACTTACATCCCAGTAATTCCCAATACCTCCCATTCAATTTCGTGAAAACATACTATATAAATCCATACTTGAATTATTTCTAGGATTTTCTAGGCTATCTGAAAAAATATCCCAGACATAAACCCACCCAGACGTAAATCCCAGACATAAATCATCATAAATCCCATATAAAACCACAAATAATCCCATATAACGACATGGGAAATAAACAAACCTTTAAAAAAACCCAGACATAAATCCCATGATAATTCAGGTACGTTACATCCCTGGTTGGTGGTTTCAACCCCTTTGAAAAAATATGAGTTCGTCAGTTGGGATTATGACATTCCCAATATATGGAAAGTCATAATCCAGCCATGTTCCAGTCACCACCAACCAGTATATAACCATCATATTCCCATTGTTGTTGGTTTATACCTTATTAACCACTATTAACATCCATGGTTTTCCTATGGTTTTAACCACTATTAACCACTATTGTTGGTATATAACCATCATATACCCTATAACCAACCAGATCCAGTTTTCCCATGGGTTTTCCTATGTTTTTTTTCGCCGCGGATCCGCCTGGATCAGCTTCAACGCCTCGGCCGTCTGCCCTTGACGCGCCAGCTGATCCAGCAAGGCGCCCCAGCTGCAGCCGTCCAAGCGGCTCAACTGGGCAGGGAAAACCAGGGGAAAATGGTGGTTTCACCAAGAATCCCCTAGGAAAACCCATAGGAAAACCATAGGAAAAACATAGAAAAATAATGAAAAATATAGAAAAATATAGAATAATAGGAAAACCATACGAATCTGGCTGAATTACACATATTTTGCCACATTGAATTCCCAACCAGTTGGGAGACTTCCATCACTTACTATATTCATCCGCCCCTCCGCGCCTCGGGCGCCACCTGCATCAAGCGCTGCTGCCAACGTCCTTCGCCGCTGCGTGCCGCGCAGGTCAGTAGCTTGCCGAAGGTGCGTGGGGAGGGGGTCACCTGGCAGATGGTCTGGCAGATGGATTCTGAATGGCCAAAATGATCGGTTTTTTCAACGAAAATGGGAACGTAACATGGTTTAACCATGCAAAAAGCAGTGTGATTTGACCTTCACGAACTAAGAGTAGTGGTTTTGCCCAACAAAAATATGGGGGATTCACCAACAAAGAAGGCTTGTCTTGCCAACCAAGAATGTGATCTATATTCTGATTATGAGGATATTTTAATATTTTTTCAAAGGACACCACCAACCGAAACTGAACATCATTTCAACTTGGAAACAAACTTAATGCTATAAACATTGAAGGTGCTTCACCCATGACAGGTATATCGCCATCATCCACCAATGGCAATCAGGGATGGTAACAAATCCCTTTCATGACTGGGGAGTCCACATTTGCGCTTCCTTGGCTTGAAAATTCGATCCACACCCCCACGGCAATCTTGTCGTGGAACAACTATCGCAAAAAACGCCTAGTTTTGGGGGTAGATCCTGTTCTCAACCATCAGTTTTCGTGGGTATGGCTCTACATGATCCACGAATTGGATGCACATCAACATTCATTTTTCTCAAGTCCGACGTCGTTTTCTTGCACCATTTGTTTCTTAGCTTTGGACATCTCAAAACGGACCATTTTGTGCTCCCTGAATCGCAGGCTGAGCTTCTCCATCTGCCAACATCTTGCTGAAGACCAGCACAGCACGGCGGAAGGCTCCGGCATTGGCGCACGCCTCCACTCGGAGTGGAGCCATGGAAGAATGGGGAGATCACACAGTCGACGATGATAGAATGTTCATGAAGACATTTAACAATCCAATTGTTCTTGGCATATATATATATTATATGCATATGTTCTTATATATTCTCATTATTTCTGATCATTTAAAGCTAAAGTTAGATCATCTATGATAATCATCGAAGAAACATATCGAAGCCAAACTAGATTCAATCTATACCTAAGATTAACTAATACTATTGCCAAGCGTTTTCAGCACAAGTTTCTCAGTATTACAATTCCACAATTCTCCATGACCATCCATAGCTGGGCGATCTCCTGATAAATGAGGGCTTCACCTGACAGCATCCACCGGAATCCATTCCCCTGGGTGGTAAAGGTCCGAAATTGGAAACCCAAATCTGCTTGGTGGTTGACCTACCCCTCTGAAAAATATGAAAGTCAGTTGGGATGATGAAATTCCCAATATGTATATGGAAAAATAAACAATGTTCCAAACCACCAACCAGCTATTAATCATCCCATTCCCCCATTCCCTACGTGCAGCACCAGTAAGATTACCTCAAAATCTACTCCACTCCACCCGGGGTTCGGGAGCAGGAATCATCTGGGTAAATTATGATGTTTCACTATGCTTCACTAGCCTGAAATCAGGTCCATATTCCAGTTACCTCAAATTAGCTTCACCATCTGGGTAAATTTATAACCTGAGTAATAACTATTTCACTCTTTGGGGATACCCTCTGGTAAACATACACAAAACTATGGAAAATCACCACCATTTTCAATGGATAAATCCACACAATCCAATGGCCATGGCTTCAATAGCTATGTAACAGTCATTACCAGGCCGGGTATCCTTCCAATTCCCATCCTTCCGGTCCCGAATCATGTCGCCTTCAGCATGGTGTTGTGAATCATGCGCCGCTTCTGAGGCATCGCAGCGAGACACCGCGCCAGACATTTCTCAGCGCTGGCTATGTCGCCCACCTTTACGCTGAAAAACCAGTGGGATTTCATATGGTTTACCCTCTGGTAAATTAACATAGCTATTGAAAATGGCCATTTATAGTGGATTTTCCCATTAAAAATGGTGATTTTCCATAGCTATGTTAGTTTACCAGAGGGTAATCATTGGATTGGTTTTCTTGGGAACATCTTAACCGGAAACCATGTTTATCATGTTTTTTTTTGCTCTGAAATACGGGGGGGGGGGTTCCTGTAAAAAAAGAACATAAACCAATTCAATGGTTTAATTGCAACAAAAAAGGGTCTAATCCAAACGATGGGCTCATGGATTTATGGGTTTAGATATGTTTATCTAAACATTCTTTTTGTCATGTGTTTCCTGGTGAATTGCGTTGCAAAATAGGCCGGGTTAGCCACCAACTAACGCATGTTACACCCCTGGCTGATGGCCATGGAAAATATTCCATGTTGGCCCAGCGAATTCGCTGGAAAAAGAGACATCTGTTGGTTTTCCATGACCACATGTTGCTGGTTTTGTTGGTGAATTCACCCAAGATCTTTTTTTTTGAACAAGCCCATTTCTTAGTCACAGGATGGTTGAAATTCAATGGATTTGGGGATGGGTCAAAACCCTGGTACCTAGTGAACCCCAAAATAGCTGGTAAATGGATGTTCATCCCACTAAAAATGTATCTATAGGTATTGACCCATACCCATTTGGGCATGCGCCATGGTCTTTGGGTCGAACCTCTGCGTGCTGATTCATCTTGTCGAACAACTGCTCATACTCCCCGATAGAGTCCTCTCTGGCATGGCAGATTTGCTTTGGCCAAGGGACCCTCAACCCAAGCTTCTTTTGATTGTGTCCCACTTTTCAGCACTATCCATCATCTATTATCATCTATTATCATCTATTATCATCTATTATCATCTATTATCATCTATTATCATCTATTATCCATATTATCCATGATATCCATGATCCAGGTTCAAGTTCCCCTTTTCTTTCTTGCACAAGACGCACAACTGTCCTGGAGTCTGGACCGTACCGGCCCAGTGCTAGCCATCCGTAGTCAACATGGGGTAGCAGCGGAGCCACTCAATTGGTGAATTGGAGTATTTCGGTTTAGTCTTGTAGTCTTGTGGTATTATCAAATATTGATATACATCAATGTATAATATATATATATAAATACATACATACACGTATTACATATATATATGTATATATATATGTATACATAGTAACGTTTAGTTACATAGTACAATCCTGACCTAGTGCGACCCATGTTTCTGATTGCCCAAAAAGGTCATTGCCCCCGGTCTTGCAGGTGAGGAAAGACCCAGCCACCATGGTGGTTGTATATAGTTTGTATTTCAAACAGGCATGATTCATGAAGTAAAAAAAAACCATGAAATACCAAGACGATGCAATCAAAACTCATCTATCATCTGGCACACCGCTTGGTGGTATTCATGAACTGGGGAACATCATGCCATGAGAACAAGCGAGATTTGAAACCACCGGCCGGTGCAAGAAGCCACAATATCATCAATGTTGGTAAATTGACCAGCTTGTTGTAGCTGATCGACCACCATCCCCATGTATTGCTCGCAAATCATGATAGTCCCACGTCTTCTGACCATTTCAATATAATATATATATATACTCATTCTGAAATAGATAGACTATGATAGAATATGGATTTGCTTGTTTTCAAACATCTTCCCAGATCTCTGTCTTTAAGCTTCCATATTCTATCAAACTCCAGGATGACTTATTCTAAGCCATTTCTTCGCCATGCGAAACATTCAGCCGAGCCCAGCCGGACACAGCGAATGTTCAGCGGACGCGCTTTGCAGGTTGGAGATTCTGAGAGTTTTCTGGTTGGAGAGTTACCCGCTGGTAAACGTTAACATAACTATGGAAAATCACCATTTTTAATCGGTAAATCCACTATAAATGGTCATTTTCAATAGCTACGTTTGTTTACCAGAGGGTAGTAGCCTTGTGGCATTTCACCAACCATAAGGCCTGGATATTCATGGTTATTTATGCCATATTTATGGATATTTATGGTTGGTGAAATGATTATGGACTGATATCCATAAATGGGATTTATCGATCCATATCAATCCATATCAAGCAGTGAATCTTCGAATCTTCCGATTAAGTATTTTTCAGTGCTGGAATATGACCATGGATTGGCGGTCGAAAAAAATCAAGCCTCTTGGAATTTGTGCTGCCAAGTAGAAGATACAGTACTGTCAAGATCTATTAAGATCCTGTTAAGTTCCTATTGAGATACGATTAAGATCCTATTGAGATACTATTAAGATACTATTGAGATCCTATTAAGATTCTATTGAGATTTATTGAGATACTATCAAGATCTATTGAGATACTATTAAGATCTGTTAAGATCTGTTAAGCATTCTGGGACTTTAACCTGCTTCAAGCCCCCCCCATCCCAGCGTGCTCTGGTGTCATCTCAACCCAACCATCCCCAACCAGTTGTGGGTAAAACAATACCAGTTAGATTAATGGGACATCCCTGAATATCCCCTATAATGTGGGTAAAACAATAATAAACCACCCATGACTGGGAATGCTTTATACATGTTTATACCACCTATGTTTACATGGTGATGACTGGGGGATGGTTTATGAAATTCTTTTACCAACATCAATCTTTTTAGATGATCAAACTTTGGCACCACGACTCACATTTTTGCCGCGCGTGCCAGCTCTGTCTGGTCAATGCCCTGCAGGAGTTGCAGAGTGTGGAGCCATTGCTGCGACACCTCACATGCGTTTACCTCGCTGTGCCCCAGAACTGGATGGGAAAACCTGTGAGACAGCAGGGAACAACGTATATATATATATATATATATTGTAAATCCCACATCGTTGCATCCACCAAAGATCATAGGTAGACATGCTGTCCCTTCCAGCCTTCAGGTTTTCCAATCAGTTTCACTCTCGAAGAACACGCTGGCTCAGGCGAGCCCATAGGGTCAAGGTAAGAGGGAGGGATAGCGTGCGTTGAGCCATTTGCTAGATCTGGACGAGGCCGTCCTTGCAGAGAGCCTGGGGCTCCATACAACTCTGGTCGTGGCCGACCCTTGCATATCCATAAAGCCTTGCCATTTAGGGCAATCCTGTTTTGACGCTGTGCGTTGGTTGGAAAAGCTGCTGCTCAGCTTTGCAGGTTGGGGAGCCCGTTGCCAGTGTGAGTGAAGTCCTATTCACACTGGTAGCGGAGCTCAGCTCCGTTGCTGTTGGATCCAGGGATGACTGAAGCGGCTGCATCAGAGACTTTTTCTCCGTCGTTAGTGCCGAATCAGCTTGCAGTCCTGGTCCCGACATTTGACCCGTCCAAAGATGATCTCCAAGAGTACACCAAGAAAGTCAAGCTTCTCATGAACATGTGGCCCGATGGTAAGTGGACAGAGCTTGCAACCAGGCTCATCCTGGGATGCTCTGGTACTGCATTTCAAAAGCTGCAACTGAGTAGTGACAAGGTGACAGACAACTCCAAAGCCTCCATCCAGGCGATCATAGAGATCCTGGGAGGCCAATGGGGTCAGATTCCTCTTGAACGCAAGTATGAGACTGCAGAGAAAGCCCTTTTTCGCTGTACACAAAGATCTGATGAAACGAATGACAGTTTCTTAGCCCGTGCAGATGTGTTATGGCAAGAAATGCTGAGCCGTGACATCAAACTGGAAGAACTGCAATCTTACATCGTTTTGAGGGGTTCCAATCTCAGTGCTGAGGACAAGAAGCGCGTCGTGCTGGAATGTGAAGCCAGTACTGAGGCCAAGCTGACCATGCCGCGGGTAACCGCAGCCATCAGGTTACTGGGTGCAGGATTTTTCCAGGAAGTGACGTCCGGGAAGAAAATCACCAAGCTCAAGACTTATGATGGTCAAGCCACCATGTTCTCAGATCAGATCGAAGGTGAAGACACCCTCATGTCAACCGATGTGCCTGAAGAGATACCAGAAGAGGATGTAATGGACATCCTGGTCCAGGAAGGGGATGAAGATGCCATTCTCATCAGTGATTTCGAGTCAGCTGCAGTGGACATTGTCCAGTCCGATGAGGAGTTGGCTGCAGCATATACAGCCTACACTGATGCTCGTCGTCGATTGAGTGACAAAATGAAGTCCCGTGGATTCTGGCCTGTGAATCAAAAAGGGAAATACAAAGGCAGTGGCAAGTTTGTGAAGGGAAAGTTCTCGAAAGGCCAAGGGTCTTCGAGGAAAACGCTGCAACAGCGGATTTTAGAATCCCGATGTCGACTGTGTAACAAGGTTGGTCACTGGAAAGCAGAGTGTCCTCTTCGAGGTGAGTCCAACAGTGGTTCCTCTAGACCTTCTCAGGTGCCGACATCGTTTGTGCAGGTCTCCTCAAATGCCACCGAAGAAGCTGCCTTGAGCCTGGAGTTCCTGCATTTGCCGCAGGTTGAAGAAGTTCCAATTGATGTAGCTCAGCCTCATGTAGCATTTAGTTTTGTTCAACATGCCTACAGCCAAAAGGGTAACATAGACCCCAAAGTCAAATTAGCCCAATCCTTAGGTAAGTGGTATCAGACGGTTGCTGATGAACCACGGCCTGCCAGGATTGATGACATCACCCAGATCCGAACCAGACTGCATGATCGAGTGCAAGCCCTCAGAACCAGCCAAGACCTTCCCATGAGCGAATGCCGCGAAGCATCAACTTGTTTCGCCACCCATGGTAGTTTTGGAGTGTTGGACCTTGGAGCAACTAAGACTGTGATAGGTAGTAATCAGGTTGCTGATTTCCTCAACAGTTTGCATCCCGAGATCCGAAAGGAAGTCAAGAGATGTGCTTGTAACATAACGTTCCGTTTTGGAAACCATGGTACCCTGAAAAGTGAGCATGCCATGATAGTTCCAATTGAGGGTTTGCAACTGAAAATAGCCATAGTGCCAGGGTCCACTCCCTTTTTGCTGTCGAACACCTTGCTCAGAGCCTTGGAAGCGGTAATTGACACCAAAGCCCAAGTCATTGTTGCCAAAAAGTCCGGAAGAACCATCCCACTGACGCTCACGAGCAAGGGACTTTTCCTGGTCGATCTCAATGACCTAGTTGGCCAACCGAGCCAACTGACTGCCAAATCGCATGATGCAGAGACCCATTCGACAGTCGATGAATTGCCGAAGAAATCGCTGATGCAGAGCCACACCATTTCACCAGTTTCACAGTCAAATTTTGAGCCCACCAGTAAGACTTCAATAATCATGGATAACCAACATGAAAGAAATAACCATAATGGTCCCTCTAAATGCGCAAGCCCACAGTCTCCACCAGCCTGCACTGACTTCACTCCAGATATCGGAAAGAATACCACCAAAGCCAGTGTACAGCCGTACAGGTCCAAGTGTGAGCCTCATCGCAATTGCTGTCAGTCCCCGGGATATCAGCATGTCGCTGTCGAAGCGCCTTCAGCAGATGCAGGACAAGAGCCAGCTGACCAAGCCAGACTTCTCAGGCCTGTCCCTCGAGGAGATGGATCAAATGAAGATTGCCTTTGGGCGCCAGCAACTGGGCAAGCCATTCAAGGAGGTATGGGATCGAGAACAATCCTGGGTGACGTGGTTCACTCAGCACTACGAGAACAGCCAGAAATACGAACACCAGATCTTTTTGCACTACATCGAGAAGAGGGTGGAGCGAGCCGAGGTGACTCAGCAAGCCATCCCAGTCACCAATGTGCATCCGAAGATCAAGATTCCTGTCCCAGGGACAACCAAAAGCCGAGCCATGCCCAAGAGCTTTGCCATGCCCAAGTGCAAGAACATGGTGCGCCCGCCGGCGTCCCAGGAGATCCATCACGAGTTCGATTACGACCTCGACCCGGACAACTTCGAAGTGATTCCCGAGCTGGAAGACGTGGCCAGTCAGAATCTCCCAGAGGAGAACAACCCGCATGTCCTTGCGATGGAGCAGCGCCTCTACCAGATGGAGAACTTGATGTCCCGAGTGGTTCAGCACTTGGAAGCCCAGGCAGCCATGCCCGAGCCGGCCGATCAGTAGAGGAATGCCAGAGCTTAGCGCAGTTAAGCCATGCCGGTGATCTCAGTGCTGACTGCTGCTACGCCGGAGATTTAACTCCAGAAGGTAACCAAGAACGTAAAAGACTTTGGCAGTTAGTTCAACAGTTTTCCAAAGAATTTGATGAATGCCTGAAGGAGAATGTCAACCAGCCATCCCATTCCCCAAAAATCACCTTGCTGGAAGTCTTTTGTGGGCCTAGCAGTCAGTTGACACATCAAGCCCGCCAGCTGGGCTATCGAGCCGAACGGTGTGGAAAGGCTCAATGCGATCTCCAATCCGTGAGTGGAAGAAAGCATGTGTTTTCACAGGTCATCCAGAAGCGACCCAAAAGTATTTGGTTTAGTCCAACATGTGGTCCATGGGCCGGATTTTCCAGTTTGAACGGCTGTAGATCGCTGAAAGCCTGGGACGAACTTCAGAAAATTCGTCTGAGCCACCTAGAGCAGATCGCCCTCGGCATAGTGCTGTTCCGCCGACAGAGGTCAACCGGCCAACATTTCCATTGGGAGCAGCCCAGAAACTCCCTGATGTTCCGGTTGCCATATCTTCAGGAAGTGCTGCACTATCTCATGGCTGTTGATGTAGATTTATGCGTAGCAGGTGATCTCAAAGACCCAGTGAACCAATTGCCCATCCGGAAATCCCTAACCATACTTTCCACTTCCGAGACCATGATTCAAGCACTGACTGGATTACGGTGTAGTGGACAACATACTCATCAACCAATTGAAGGACAAACCAGGTTTCAGGGTCAATCCATGAATCGTTCCACTTTCACTGAACACTACCCAAGAAAGTTTGCACGGTTGTTGGCGAGAAGTCTTGGGAAAATTACCATGAACCATGAAATGCCTCACCGAAATTGGGAAGCCACGGCGTTTACTGCAGATCATCCTGAGGCCCCACCACCAAAGCGTGCCAAGCCGGCTGCGAGACTCACGTTGAGCCGCACCAAACCGGTGAGTGTGCTTCCATGGGGAAAACGCCGACGATGTCTGGGTAAAACCACACCTGTGGATAGTGAAGAACAATGGAAGACTATCTTTCGAAGATTGGAGTCTTTAGTTCCCAGAGTAGGAAAGACAGAAATCACAGACCCCGAAATCCTTAGCCAAATTCAAGATCTCGTTTCCGACAAAGAGGTGATTCATGTCAGAGGTTGTAGAGGTAGTAGCCGCACCATTGCCCCACCAGAAACTTTGATTAGAGGAGAAGCACCCTGGAGAAGAGCCATCTTTACAGAAAGGGGTTCCGGCAATATCAAAGCAGAAGAAGAGTGGGAAATGTGGGAGACTCTAGCGAAGCGTAACTTGATTCGACCCTCACACCCATGCAGGTTGAACATCACCGTGTTTGCTCGGACGTCGCCAGTGTCCCATGCCGGCACAAGTGTTCCCCGAGGAGACAGCCATGTGGAAGTCCCTCCTAATCCAGATGCAGTTCCCGAGGTCACTGGAACACAGACTGAAATGCCTGGATCAAGTGACCAAAATGCCAGCCACCATACCAGCTTGACACCGTCCCAAGAACATGACATGCAGAATCCAAAGCAATCTGAACGCTTCAAGAGACTTTCAAAGGAAGAACAACAGATGATTCTTCGTGCTCATAAAAACCTGGGTCATCCCAGTCCTGAAAGACTTAGCACACTGTTCAGGTCTCAGGGTTACAGAGCCGAAATTGCACAGGCTGCGTTGGATTTTCAGTGCTCAGTATGTCTCTCTCAGGTTCAACCAAAGATCGCCAGACCGAGTGCGATCAAAGATGAACTTGATTTCAATGATCGTGTATGCTCCGATGGTTTGACCTGGACAAGCAAGGATGGTCAAAAGTACCACATTTATCATGTTGTAGATTGGGCCACGAGTTTTCAGACAGCATGCTGTGCTCCAGATCAATCCTCAAATGCGCTGATCCAATACCTGATTCAGATGTGGTTTAGCTGGGCCGGAGCTCCTCAAGAAATGCTGGTTGACCCAGGAACTGAGTATAATTCTGAGGAATTCACTCGTTTTGCACAATCTCACAATATTCGGGTCACCACAACCAGTGTGGAAGCACCATTCCAAAATGGCAAAGCCGAACGACATGGGGCCGTTCTGAAGACCATGTTATCCAAATACGAGGCAGAACATCCTATCCGCAACTATGCAGACTTGAATGAGGCATTGTGGTGGTGTATACAGGCCAAGAATGCATGTAGTCTTCGCCGAGGCTATGCCCCAGAAGTGCTGGTGCTAGGAAAACACACCCGTGTTCCGGGAGCCATATCATCAGATGAACTGATGCCAGCCCATTTACTAGCTGAATCAGAAACAGCGCATGGAGTCGCGTTCAAGAAACAACTGGAATGTAGAGAAGCCGCCAGGAGAGCCTTTCATCAGGCAGACAATGATGCCTCTTTGAGGCGTGCAATCCTAAGGCGATCCCGTCCAGGACAAGCCTCTTATTCTCCAGGAGAATGGGTCATGGTTTGGAGGCAGGGAAAGGGTGATTACCCTGGGTATTGGTCAGGTCCCCAAAAGGTTGTGGTTCATGAAAATGCCCAAACCATTTGGACCACAGTGGCCAGTAAGCTTTTCCGAAGTGCCCCAGAACACATCAGACCAGTCACAGCATCCGAAGCCAAGCAAATTTCAATTACACACGATGAACCATCCATTTCCACGATTGCCCAACAAATTCCATCGAATGGTACTCAGGGAATGACCCGAGCCATAGATTTACCCACAAATGCACCACCAATAGTCCTGGATGAAACTCCCATAACGCCAGAGATTCCACCAAACGGACCATCATCCAATGAGTCCAATTCAGATCAACCAGATCAAGAGCCAGAATCCAATGCAATGAATCCCCAAACCGAAATCACTGAACCAAACACAGATCAATCTTTGCCTTTCAACCCAGGAATTGCCATTAATACGCCCATACCCGATGACCTAGACAATGATGACTTGGTTTGTGATAGCCTCTGGTGCCTGGACGATGACCCAATGGTGTGTCCCCTGACCACCGACACCGCATATCACCTTGAAGTTATGGTGAATACTGATGACATCGATGCCTGGAGAGCTGAAACCGATCCTCATGAAATGCTGTTTGTGGCATCCGCCGCGCGCCGTCAAAGATCTGAAGTCAAGATAGCCACTCTTTCATCGGAAGAGAAACAGCAGTTTCAGAAAGCCAAAGAAGCAGAAATCCAAAACTGGATCAAGACCGGAACCATATCAAAAATCCTTCGTAGCCAGGTCCCATCACATCAAATCATGCGATGTCGCTGGATTCTAACATGGAAACCCTTAGATGATGACCACAGTGAGAATCCCAAAGATAAAACATCAGCAATGAAAGCCAAAGCTCGGTTAGTGATTCTAGGATACTTGGACCCTCAACTAGAAGAACTGCCTCGCGACAGTCCCACCTTGGGACGGAATGCCAAAATGCTGTTGCTCCAACTGTTGGCCTCAAAACAATGGGACCTCAGATCTTTCGACATCCGTGCTGCATTCCTGCAAGGAAAGCCACAGCCTGGAAGAACCTTGGCCATTGAGCCAGTAGCCGAGTTAGCTCAGGCACTGCAGCTGGCCACCAATGAGATTTGCCGATTGGAAAAGGGAGCCTATGGCCTCATCGATGCCCCATATCTTTGGTTTGTAGCCATCTCCGAAGAATTAAAGTCATTAGGTTTCGAAACTAGTCCATTCGACCCATGCCTTTTTACTTTAAGAGATCCAACCGACAATTCTATTGCGGGAGCCATAGGTTTGCATGTGGATGATGGGATTTGCGGAGGAAATGAATTGTTTTTGTCAAAGCTTGATCAACTGGAAAAGAAATACCCTTTTGGTTCAAAGAAACTACATCAATTTACCTTCACCGGGGTCGAAATGAATCAACTTCCAGACTATACCATTCAAATGAACCAATCCAAATACATAAAAGCCATTAATCCCATTCAAATTCCCAAGAACCGAAAAGACCAGCGTGATGCCTTGGTGACAGAAGAAGAGCGCCAGGCTCTCCGAGCCATAGTAGGAAGTCTCCAATATGCTGCAGTGAACACCCGACCGGATCTTTCCAGCAGAGTCAGCATGTTACAATCATCCATCAACCATGCCACCATCGAAACACTTGTACTTGCCAATCAAACTTTGTATGAAGCGAAGAAACACCACGACACCACCATCCAGATCCAACCAATTCGGGTAGAAGATTTCAGATTCCTTGCCTTTTCTGACGCATCATTCGCATCCAAAGGTAGCCACAACTCCCAAACCGGTATCCTAATCATGGGAACCCATAAGGACATCAGTAACAATGTCAGCTGTCCAGTCAATCCATTAGCGTGGGGCTCTAAGAAGATCCAACGGGTAGTGACTAGTACTTTAGCTGCAGAGACGGTTTCTCTTAATACTGTCCTAGATCACCTCTCGTGGTTGCGCCTATGTTGGGCTTGGTTGCTAGATCCCACCACTAATTGGAAACAACCGTCAAAAACCCTTCGCCAATTACCCGAAACTTTCTCCACTGCCACTCTCAAAGCCCAGAATCTCCCCGACAGTTTGGCTGCTACCGATTGTAAATCCCTATACGATTTAGTAACTCGAACAGCAATGCCTAGTTGCTCTGAATTCAGGACCCAACTGAACGCCAGAGCAATCAAGGACCTCCTTGCTGAAGGGGTATCTCTCCGCTGGGTCCATTCAGGTGCACAACTTGCAGACTCTCTTACTAAGATAATGGAAACCTCATTCCTGAGAGAAACCTTGCGACTTGGTAGATACCGTTTGAACGACGAACTGGAGATCCTCAAGAATCGGGCCACCAACCGAAATCGCTTGAAGTGGTTGAAAGACTCCTGCACAACCACTGATCACCAAGGATGCAACGATGAATGTTTTCTTTTAGAAAAACTGGATTTTTAAGGAATGTAAATCCCACATCGTTGCATCCACCAAAGATCATAGGTAGACATGCTGTCCCTTCCAGCCTTCAGGTTTTCCAATCAGTTTCACTCTCGAAGAACATGCTGGCTCAGGCGAGCCCATAGGGTCAAGGTAAGAGGGAGGGATAGCGTGCGTTGAGCCATTTGCTAGATCTGGACGAGGCCGTCCTTGCAGAGAGCCTGGGGCTCCATACAACTCTGGTCGTGGCCGACCCTTGCATATCCATAAAGCCTTGCCATTTAGGGCAATCCTGTTTTGACGCTGTGCGTTGGTTGGAAAAGCTGCTGCTCAGCTTTGCAGGTTGGGGAGCCCGTTGCCAGTGTGAGTGAAGTCCTATTCACAATATATATATATACATGTATAGATAGATATAGATATAGGGGTAACAACACTGGGTTAAGTTTCCAATTTTACCAAAAATCAATCCATTGATATTTTGTGGAAGCCTGGAAGAAGTCAACAAGTAGTATGCATGTTATGAACATCCATTGTTTCCAGAGCTTTGGCAGACTTGTTTGGAGTCCACAACCAATTTTCCATCAAATTTTTGTGGCCATGCAGGACGCGATACATGTTTCTAATACAGTATCCTTTGGTCCTTTGGAATGGGAAGTCACCCATCCTCAGCCCAACCCAGAATTCCCAACTTCTGTGATTTTTTGATAGTTCTCAATCCTCCCGGTGTCAATACCCACCCAAAAGAACATCCCAGTGGCGCAAGAATTCCAGCTGATCATGTCCTTAGTGACCAGTTCCCCGTGGAGTTCAACCCAAGTGCCGCCATCTGCTTCTCAGAAACGGAAACAGTGATGTTTCTCATGTTTCTACTAAACTCATATAGCTACTGGATGGAAGAAATCCTGCACCAGTTGATAGGTGGTTTATCCCATTACTTATGGGGTTTCAACCATCCAAGGTGGTGCAGGATTTCTTCCAGTCATATACTATCACATGGTTGGGCAACTCACATACTAACAGCTCCAACTGGCTCCCCATGGCTTTTGTTAATCGCCGGATAGCCATGCCGCTCCGGTCATCGCTGCCCAGCGTCCCCCATTTTCTGCTGCGACATTTGGCGAAGCAGCTGCAGACTCCGACGCCAGTCAGCCATGCTGAGAGCGCTGTTGAAGGTCAGGTCGTTGGGAGAAATCTCGTGGTCAGGGGGGGCCCAGGGAAAGAGCATGGTCCTAAATCGAAAAAAAACCATGAGCAATTTTTTCCGCTTCGGAGATCTTTTTGGGATGATTTGGTTGACACCTGACAACCCGCAATTGATGGCGATTTGGCAACAATAAGGTTGCTATGTTTTGCCCAGAGCCAAGGGCATGGGCACCATCGGATCACCGGTCATGGGTTTGGGAGAGAACACATGGGGTCATGGTTGAACGCGAATTGGTCAATGCTAGCTGAGAACTAAAGTCATGTCATCTAAAAAGAACTCTAGTGATGGTCAGGTTCAAGATAATTCTTTTGAGTCCATCTGGAAAAGTCGATTTTTTTGCTGGAGTCAATACATGTCCCGCCCCATGTACATAAACATCAATTCTTTTATCTTTTTTTTTTTACGGGGGGTTCACCGCTTTGCTCCCCAAAGCCAATGTTCAGCCTCCAAGAAACTTGTGAAGCACTCGGATTTATGGAACATTGTTGTTTTTTTGGTTACATATAAGAGTCTCCCAAATCAGAAATAGATCCATTGCTGGCATGATCTCCCATAAATCATCACCCAATTACATCATTGGATATCCAGGAATCATCATCTCCAAGCATCAGAAATAGATCCTGGCCTGGTCCGTTGCCACCAGCAGCAGCAGCTCCAGTGCCCAGCGCCATCTGGCCGCGCTCAGCGCCGCCAGCGCGGCGCTGAAGGTGACCACGTCCGGCCGCGCGTTCGAGCGCAGCGAGCGCAGCTGCAGAAGAAGCGCTAAGGCGACCTGCGAACTGGGGTGAAAATGAAGGGGGGGGTACCGAACACCCACCAAAACTAGTTTTTTTTTCTGATTTCAAGGACTCTTGTGGTGATCTAAGTTAAAAAACAACTTAAGGATAACTTGGGATTTCCACCAACAAAAAAGATAAGGGATTGGTTTTGTCATCAGAATCAAAACCAGAAACCACTGTATTTGCTCCAAATAAAAGCGTTTTGCACCCGTTGATTAGTGGCCTCGCTTTCAGCTGCCTTCTCGCATGCGCTGATGACGCTGTTGTGGCTGATGATGTTGGGAGTGATCCTGTGAAAAAACATGAAGCCAGCTGGGAACTTAAATTGGCTGGACATGTCCAATTTTTGATAAGGTAAGCCATCATAAGCCAAGCAGTGACCATTTTCAACAATCAATTCATCTTGGATCAGACTAAACAACTTGCATCTTGCATTTCCGGTGTATTTTCCAGTGCCCTCTTTGTTTGCTGACAGACGTTGTGACGTTGGCTAAAATGGCCAGATTTGACATCAACGGGCTAAAAACTTGTGCCAGGTATAGTGAAGTCACCGGCTACCTTGGAAGGTTTGGTGTCAAAAACCAAGTCCGCCCGAGGAAACTTAGTGGTGATGCCGATGATGCAAGCCAGCTGAACATCTTCCTGCTTGCTCAGGACTTTGCCAAACAACATATTGCAACCAGCTGATTGATCACCCTCCGGTAATTGAAACATGGCTAGCTGGAAAATCACCCTGGATGATTTTCCCACTAAAGAACCTCCATTTTTATTTGGGATTTCTGGACATCTTCCAAACCCCTCAGAGCCATGGATCCTCCGGTCTTCCATCTGCATCAGCAGGGCCAGGGCCATTTCCCATTGCCGCCCTTTCTCACATGCGCTGATCCTGATGACATGAAGGCCGATGCCCAAAGGGTAAGCGTTGCGTTTCCACGATGGATTCCTAGTAGGGCCGTTTGGAGATGTCAACTCAAGTGCAAGAGATGCGATGTTCCAACATGTGCTGGTTCTTCCGTTCTTCCACACTTTTGGAACATCATATACATTCCCCAAGACTGTTGGTAGGACTTACGACTTTTGTGACTTTTTCCTGCCGCGTTCGAGGACCAAAACGCTCTTCATGTGCCTTTGCAACGCCATTTTTCTTGGGGTCCCACCTGTAGATATTTCCACCATACATTGTAAATCCAATTGTTAGACTAGTGAAATAAAACTTGCGTATCTCTGGGATCCCCTTCCTTTCTTTGGCCTTGACAATGTGCCCACACCCCACACTCAGATTCTGATCACGCAAAAAAAACAACCCGTTTTGTAAGATACCACATGTCATAAACCACATGTCGTCACTGTTGGGTATGGTGACTATGCCACCGTCATCCCGCTGAGCATCCCAGTCCCAATGCTACTTCTATCCCGTACCAATAGCCAGAATTTACGACTTGATGATCTTCATCTGGATAAACGATGTATATATATATATATTATGCAATATATTTATTGCTATATA
Organism: Cladocopium goreaui; assembly: GCA_947184155.2. Lineage (NCBI taxonomy): Eukaryota > Dinophyceae > Suessiales > Symbiodiniaceae > Cladocopium > Cladocopium goreaui. The sequence goes on along the minus strand of CAMXCT020000669.1, from coordinate 736,750 downwards.
TCATGATGTATATATATATAGTTATATACATGCATTAATATATATATATATATATGTATATATATATATAAACATGTAATCTATGATACTAACTCACCAGCCTGAAAAGTTCCGTCATTTTTGGATACCCTCAAAGGTAATCAAAGATCTACACATGGACAATGGGAAATCCTCGCGTTGGAGGGTTTTTCATGGGAAAATCTGGCTGAACATCATCTATAAATGGCTGATCTGTTCCATTGCCATGGTTGAAAAAACCGGAGGGAAAATCATAAATCATCTGAAGAATCCCATGAAATCCCATGAAATCCCTCATAAATCCCATTCAATCCCTCTAAATCCCATGAGTTTTTGGATGGTGAAGTCGCCACCCCCATTTCCGGCCAGGCATCACGCTGCTGTAGAGGATCACGTCACCCTGCAGCTGTCGGACTTCCAAGTGCTGGAGCAAGGCGATGGCTACAGTCCATCGGGCCCCTGGGGGCAAGGCAGCCTTTTTGTGAAGGGGACAGCATGGTTTTGCATGCGAAACCAGCAGTTGTTTGTTCACATGTAAATGATATATATATATTATATTATATATATAATATATATTATATATATAATATATATAATATATATTATATATATAATATATAATACATAATATATATATATATTATGTATATTATATATACTATATATATAATATATACTATATATATAATATATACTATATATATAATATATAATATATAATATATAATATATAATATATAATATATCCTCATATAATATACATATACCATTCATATCTAATATCTCATTCTCCTATATCCTATATCCTACTATTACTTATTATCCTATATAATATATACTATATAATATATAATATATAATATAATATATATATATATCTATCTATTATATATATATATATATCTGGCCAACTACAGTAACAATAATTCGCACCTAGTCGCCTCGTCGTGAATTCGCCTGTGTGTGACGTTTTACCTCGCCTTGTTAATTAGGTTTGGGGAATTACTGGGCTCATACTTTTGCCCAACAGATCACGTTGGCGCTCTTCTTTTCTTGGCCAATCAATATGTGAAAAACACCTTTTCACAAGCTGACAAATTTATTCCACTCTAGACCTGAAAGAAGCATTGCAATTGCGACCAAACAGCCAGAAAAAACTTTTCAGCCTCTGAAAAGGCATTTTTTTGTCCATTGTCCACTCAAAAAGTAAGCAACACCTCACCTCGTGGGGGTGTGAATGAATTCAATTGCCTCGTTAATTTGCTGTTTACCTCGTACCTCGTCTGGGCTCGCTCTAAATTGTGCAGATATATACTTGATATATACTATGTGATCTTTTACTTTTTTTCGGGAAATTTGTATTTGAAGCTTCAAAATGGTCGGTTCAAACAACTAGTTAAGGCTTTATCAAGCTTCAAACATTGGGGGGTACGGTTTTAGGTTTACCACACTATTGCCAAGATTTTTTCCAGGGAAACTGGTGATGTGTATCCCAGTCAATGACTGTGAAAGAAGTGACTATGGGCCCAAGGTGTGAATGGGATAATAAGCTGAGGGCTATGACAAATCGTTGCTGATTGGGGGTGCAGTGCCGTGGAATCCGCAGCAACCTCAGGTAAGCTACGGTAGGTACCTTGGCATTCTCGGACAATCCCCGATTTGTACGCAGATCCTATGAATCATGTGGATGAAGCATTGCCGTGATCGCCAAAGGGCAATTGGGATATTCCATGAGGCCTTCTTGTTTGAGATATCACAGTTACTGTAGGTGAAAAGTCACCTGACTACTCACCACATATGGCAAGCAGCGTTTGGCCGACATGAAAATCCAAAGCATATATATATATGATTATATATATATGATTGTATATGTATATATATATACTTATATGATTATATATATATGATTATATATATATATGATTATATATATATGATTATATATATACATGATTATATATATATGATTATATATATATATATGATTATATATATATGATTATTGTGAAATGTATAGCATTGCAAGGTGTTTCTTCCATAGCAACCTTCGCGAGTCTCAGCATGTACCAAACCAGCTTCCTGGGTAAATCCAAACATCATAGGTTGTTTCTTCTTCAGCAAACGAAGGCTCAGAGGCCCCCTTCAGAGGTATCGTGGCGGGTGGGACAATTTTTGCTTGATAGCCATAGCTACCCAGCGTGGACGCTGGATTGTTGGGCGAGGCGGCCCAATTTGCTTTGGACACCGGCAGTGTCCCTTTTCCTGCTTGGAACCTTGTGGCCTTTCGCTTTGGGGAAAAGAACCTCTTGCGCGATCAGGGTGTGGAGCTACCAGTGCGATTAAGTTCGCATTGGTAGCGGAGCCCCGCTGCCGAAAGTGCGGGAGATCCAGGGCGCCATTGCAACAGCTGGTTCACCATGTCAGGTGATGGAGTTTCATCTACATCAGGTGGTGATGGCACAAACATGGTGCCGAATCAGATTGCTTCGCTGGTGCCAACATTTGATCCGTCCAAGGATGATTTGCAGGTGTATTCACAGAAAGTCATGTTGCTGCTTGATGCCTGGCCGTCTGGAAAATATACAGAACTTACAACACGTTTGATTCTGAATTGCACAGGGTCCGCATTCATGAAGTTGCAGCTGCATCAAGCAGAGCTCATGGAAAATGAGCGCAAGTCAGTGAAACGCTTGATTGAAATCCTTGGTGGCCATTGGGGTCAAATTGGATTAGAAAAGAAGTATGAGCATGCAGAGCGAGCTCTATACAAGTGTGTGCAGAAACCGGATGAGTCAGCCGACTCTTTCCTAGCCCGTGCGGACATCATGTGGACAGAACTGAATAGCAAGGGCCTCAAGTTGTCAGACCTTCAGGCCTATGTGACTCTTCGAGGGTCAACTCTGAGCGCTGATGACAAAAAGAAAGTCCTTGTGGATGCCGATGCTGCTGGGTCTGGTGACCTTTCTGTACAAAGGGTGAGCAGTGCAATCAGGATGTTGGGAGCAGGATTCTTCCAAGACATGACAGGTGTGAAGCGAGGAAAGTTGAAAACTTACGATCAGGCCACTTTGCTTGCCGAAGCGGCCGATCATGATGAGGATGTGAACGATGAGATCTATGCTGCAGAAGGTGAAACTGTGGGAGAGGATGAAATGATGGAGTCCCTTGTCAGTGAAGGGGACACTGATGCGATTTTCGTGTCAGACTATGAAACCGCAGTTTCAGAGGTGATTCAAAATGATGAAGATCTTGCCGCAGCCTTCAACACCTACACAGAGGCAAGGCGCCGACTGAGTGAGAAGTTTCGTTTTCGTGGTTTCTGGCCAGTGTCGAGCAGTGGAAAATCCAAAGGTCCTTTCAAGGGTCGTGGAAAAGGGAAGTTCCACAAGGGACATTCGTCATCTAGGAAGTCACTGGAACAACGAATTTTGTCATCTCGTTGTCGCCTATGCAATAAAGTAGGTCACTGGAAAGCAGAATGCCCAGAGAGAAGCAGCCGTGCATCTCAGCCGAGCACATCTGCGCCCACAACGTTCGTGAGCACTGATGCCACACTGCCCATGGAGTTCCTGCAGATCCCCGTGAATGATGCCAGCCCACTAGATGAGCCTCAGTGTGAAGTAAGTGTTTT
>CAMXCT020000669.1:684587-733001 GCA_947184155.2 Cladocopium goreaui | reverse complement strand
TGCTGCTGCCAAAGATGCCGAGGTTTCCAATTGGTTGAAAACAGGCACAGTTCAGAAAATGTTCCGAAACCAAATTGCTCCTGAACAGATTCTTCGATGCCGTTGGATCTTAACATGGAAACTTGTGGATGAGGCGGATAGGGATCCCAACAAAACCAACAATGCTCGAAAGGCTAAGGCCAGACTTGTAGTGTTGGGTTACCTGGATCCCCAAATCACTGAAATACCAAGGGATTCTCCTACCTTAAATCGACATTCCAAAATGTTGCTACTACAGTTAATTGCCTCCAAGTCATGGGATTTGAGATCATTTGACATTCGTGCAGCATTTCTACAAGGAAAACCTCAGGAAGGTAGAGTCCTAGGACTTGCACCTGTGCCCGAACTTGCAGCCAAAATGAACCTTAGACCTGATGAGATTTGCCGCTTAACAAAGAGCGCTTATGGTCTCATCGATGCGCCATATCTCTGGTTTCAAGCCCTCCGCGAAGAACTCCTGAAGTTAGAGTTTGAACAATCACCCTTTTGTCCTTGCACCTTTATCTTGAGAAATCCCAAGACCAAAGAGCCCGATGGAATCATGGGTGTTCATGTGGATGATGGTTTATGCGGGGGAATGAAAGATTCATGCTCAAGCTTCAACAACTGGAGAAAGTATATCCCTTTGGATCCCAAAAAGTTGGCAACTTTACCTTCACAGGAATTGAAATGTTTCAACACCCAAACAAAAGCATTACACTCTCCCAGACCGAATACATCAAGAAAATTGCACCAATCAAGATTACACCCGAACGAAGAAGGGATGAAACTCTCCAGGTGACACCAGAGGAAAAGATGGCTTTGAGAGGTCTTATTGGAAGCCTCCAATATGCATCCGTTCACACCAGACCAGACTTGGCAAGTAGGCTAAGCTTCCTGCAGTCCGACATTAATCAAGCCACTGTTGAAACCCTCATGAATGCGAACAAAACCTTACACGAAGCCAAACGTCATTCTCAAGTATCAATTCACATACAACCCATAGCCTGCCAAGACCTACGTTTCCTTGCATTCTCCGATGCATCGTTTGCATCCAAAAAGAATCCGGATTCACACACTGGTTGTATAATCATGAGTACTCATAAAGATATCTCCAGAAACACCACTTGTCCAGTAAATCCTATGTCCTGGGGTTGCAAGAAAATCCAAAGGGTTGTGACTAGCACTTTAGCGGCCGAAACAGTGTCACTCAGCTCAGTTTTGGATCAGCTTTCATGGATTAGGCTCTGTTGGGCCTGGATGTTGGACTCAAGTGATGGCAGAAACCTGAAAGAACTCTCCAAGGTTTACCAGAATCATACTCAACTACCACTGTCAAAGCTCAAAGGTTGCCTGAAGACACCGTGGCCACAGACTGCAAAAGTTTGTTTGATTTGGTGAGCCGAACTGCTCCACCATCATGCAGCGAGTTCAGAACCCAGCTGAACGCGAGATATATCAAGGATCTCCTGGCTGAGAATGTGAATCTCCGATGGGTTCACTCCGGAGCCCAGCTAGCTGATGGTTTAACGAAAATTATGGAGAACAGTTTTCTGCGTGAGACACTTGCAAGTGGAAAGTACCGTTTACATGATGAACTTGAGATATTAAAAGCAAGGTCGGACTCTCGAACCCGCCTGAAATGGCTACGTTCCCATGGTGATGCAAACACCTGCAATGCCTCGAACACTGCTTGATCGCTAAGTTTTGAAACTTTACAGAATTTTTGGGAGTGTGAAATGTATAGCATTGCAAGGTGTTTCTTCCATAGCAACCTTCGCGAGTCTCAGCATGTACCAAACCAGCTTCCTGGGTAAATCCAAACATCATAGGTTGTTTCTTCTTCAGCAAACGAAGGCTCAGAGGCCCCCTTCAGAGGTATCGTGGCGGGTGGGACAATTTTTGCTTGATAGCCATAGCTACCCAGCGTGGACGCTGGATTGTTGGGCGAGGCGGCCCAATTTGCTTTGGACACCGGCAGTGTCCCTTTTCCTGCTTGGAACCTTGTGGCCTTTCGCTTTGGGGAAAAGAACCTCTTGCGCGATCAGGGTGTGGAGCTACCAGTGCGATTAAGTTCGCAGATTATATATATGATTATACGTATATATATATATATGATTATATATGTACATCCTACTGATGACCCACTTTTTTTGCTTCCGCATCCGACAGTGGACCCGGCCTTTCTCTGCAGCACTGATGACAGCGCTGTAGCTGACGACGTCTGGACTCAGCTTGGCGTCTTCCATGGAGAGCAGCAGGCATAGGGCATAAGCCTCGGATCTTCAATTGGCATCCCAGGGTGTCATTTTCTGGTTGGTGGTTTCAACCCCTCTGAAAAATATGAGTTCGTCAGTTGGGATGATTATTCCCAATATATGGGAAAATAAAATTCATGTTCCAAACCACCAACCAGTTTTCCAGGGTGCCTCAGAATCACATCAGCGCAGGTTGTGTCATCAGGATGGAAAACGCACACTTCAGAAAGCACATCTCAATTGTTCATATACTTGGATTTGCCTAAGAACCCCCCTAGAGATAAACACATATGCCCAAAACAGTTTACCCAGTCGTAGTGGATTTCCCATTGGAAAAATAAGCCAAATCACCATAAAAGAAATCCGATTCTTGGTGATAAAGATCAGCCTCCTTGGGGTGTTTCAACATGGGCCATTTTTCTTCTGGTATACTCAACGGTAGTATACCGTAGAAAACACCCTATTTCCCTCGCCACATTGACACCGACCCAGAAACCCAGCAATTGCTTTTCTCACACGCACTGATGGCACTGTTGTAGCTCACCTCGCGAGCGGTATTATTTGAACCAAACAAAACTGGAGATATAAACAACACAGTGAGAGGTGGTACTGTATGGTGTCACAACCGGTTGTCATATCGGTCCGTAACCCCAGTTGGCGGACTTACCAATCCCCCAAAAAAGAAATGTTTGAAACCGCAAACAAACTATTAGCAGTCATTCCCATGCCATTTTACATGGGCAATCTCTCCACTTATGCAAAAACATCCTCATATGGAGGTTTTCTATGGGGGGTACTACCTTCAAATCATCCAAATGAGACAATGTTAGTATCCCCATGGTGACGACTGGGGATCCTCCATTTCTACTCAGTCTGCAGCGGTGCTGAATTCGGACTGGTCACTGGTTGAAAAGGGTCCTGGTTGGACCGAGATCATTTTCATAGAATTCTCATGAAACCTGAACCCAGAAACCTGAACTTGAACATCAACCATCTAAACATATCTAAAATTATCTAAAGCACCAAAGTTTCGGCCACAAAATTTCCTCATCAACAGGTCCAGTGACAGCATCTGCTGCTAACCTCTTCGTCTCGATGGATCCCAGGAGCTTCACGGCCAGTCTCCAGCGTCCGGACTTCTCGCAAGCGCTGATGGAACTGTTGTAACCTGGAATTTCCAGGATCCATAGGCTCCAAAAATGGAGGTACTGTAGCAAATTTCAAGGCCTAGTTTGTCTCAGATTTTGGGAAAGCAAAAAAGACCAATGGTTTTATCATAATTTGATATTATCATTTGCATTCATTTGCCCATATTTGCCCCATTAAAGTGACACACATACACACTCAGGATACTCAGGCAATACCAAAGGATATGTCTTTTAAGACTGGACAAGAATAAAGCTGTGGCTATGGGTCATCGATGTCATCGATCCGAACCATCCCATCTTTGGTGCAAATCCGGCAGCTGATAATGTTTGGAGCAACGCGATCAACGGCGGCCATGTTCAGCAGGGACACCCCATGTTGCCATTGCCCCTTCTCACAGCATGTAATCGCACTGCTCACGGCAATCCTGGACTGGCGATTTGGCAACCCTTCCACAGCCGTTATGAAATGGAAACGTATGGCGACGTCTGGAAAAGGAAACCTATCAACCTATATGCAGATTCATGATATATCACATATAATATACTATGATATACATTGATGTACTATGATATAATATGATATACATTGATATATTATGATATATTATGATATATTATGATATATTATGATATATTATGATATATTATGATACACTATGCCATACTATGACACAAAACGATATCATATGATATAATATGATATAATATGATATAATATGATATACTATGATGTAATATGATATAATATGATATAATATGATATAATATGATATAATATGATATAACATATAATCTAATACCATAAAATATCATATAATATATCATATCTGCCCATCTACTTGTACATGCCTGCCTGTTGGCCGGCCAGCTGCTTCTCTATCAATCAGTACATATCATGTATATTATTCCATAATACTGTATATTTCTAGACATCAAATTCCCCAAAAAGGGAGACAAAAAGGGAGAGCATCCCCCGCCCGCGGCTCCGATGTCGAGGCGCACATCTGTGCACGATTGGAGTTGACTCAGGATCTGAAGTCCTAACGGGATCAAGAGAATCTCACAGGTAATGAATGTATGAATACCATTGAAGACCTATTATTCTGGGGCATGACCAATACCTATTATTCTGGGGCATGACCAATACCTATTATTCTGGGGCATGACCATGGCCCCTTGAAAGGGTATACCGGGTATATCAGTATATCGTGCAACTTTTCACCATGACATGCACAGGCGTTGACACAGACACACACACACACACAGACCACACAAACACACACACACACATCTATGCATAAGTATATCTATGATGTGAATATAGATTGGTATATTAATCGCATGGCCCGAGGTGGTAAAGTTGATAGAATATGGTCTGTGCCATGTGAGGGTTTCTGCCTCAGATTCCTCAAATATGCTCAAAAATGGACAAAACATATGAGAAATGAGAAGCAATGGGAGGGCATAGGCTTCCCAATTCTGAGCCCGTGACAACCCCATAGGCCGCAGATTCCTCCCCGGTTTTGTCCCATAGATCCCATAGTCCTTGAGTCCAAAAACTCTGGCTCTGGCCAGCCAATGCACTGATAAGAGCACCTGGCTATCTAAAGAGAGAGATGCAACGACAAACCATGTGGAGATGTCATCAACACAAGAGAGGACGCCAACAAGAATGCTGATCATGAAAGCTTGAGACACACAACACCGGAAACCCAAACCTGCAAACAGGGGATATAGCATTTTCATATGTCTGTACGTAATCCCAAGACATAAAGCTGCACCTTGTGCTATGTAAATGTATGTATTTCGCTATGTGTCTATATATTCCTACCATAGAATTCTAGCCTTTATACATCTGCTTTATGTCTTGACGCGAATAGCCTGGGGCAAAAGGCAGAAGAACCGATGCTATGGATACAACGAATAGCAATGAGGATGTAATCAAGCGCCCTAAGAATCCAGGGTCCGGAATGACTGGGAGAAAATTTGAAACCGAGGGACGCAGGGACTTTTCACTCCATGCCAACCTGCTTTAGAAAATGGTGTAATGTTTTTCTAATATTTTCTAATCACAACTAGCTTCCTCTGTTCCAAAACAAGTCCGAACCCCGGCAACACCTAGTTCTTAGTGATCTTTATCGCTATTAAAGCCACATCAAGACGGCCATGGAACTGCTACCGTATTTGGGGGGCACCAATTTCGAAGCGGCAAAATTTCCAGCCCCAAATTCACCATGGAAAACTCATGGTAGCGCCGATGAGCCACTGAATCCAATGACATCGGCTGGCACCCTTCCAATGACCATCCACTCCAGCAGCACAACTGCGGGTCTCCAAGCAGTGACCCTCTCGCAGCCAGTGATGGCGCTGTTGAAACCTCAAGCCGCCAAAAAAAGGTGAAATGGTCGAAGAAACCAAAGTCCAGGGTTTGGGGTAAATCTATGTAAATCTATTATCCTACTCAAGAAAAGCTTCAAAACCCCACGTGATTTTTTTCCCGGATATCGCGGCATGGCAATTTCCCTTTGGCTTTTCTGTCTGTGATCTAAGCTGTGTAGCGCAAAATGAGTCAACATGACATGAAGGACAAGTCACTAATCACATCAGGAGTAAGCTGGCGTCCCTTCATGTTCTTCAAGGACTCACAGGCACTCTGCCAACTGTAGATACCTTGGAGATGGATCTGTTGTCACCCAAACTGCACTAGAATGTGGTAAAACACGAATAAACCAACCATGGGGGGATCATTTCCTGGTAAAACTTTTGGATGGTTTCTTATATTTATTGTTATTTATTCTGTTAATTACTGTAGATGAGCAAGAGTTTCAGGGTGCAATTGTCAGCTTCAATATATTTCAATCAATTTATGCCTAGCCATCCCCCTAACTTTGAAATGTCGACTTCAATTTTCATCATAATTTTCTACTTAACCATCCCGAATTCATATTTCATCCATCCCATATTTCATAGCTAGATGCTGATGGCGATATTGCAGAGAATCGCATTCATCTCCAGATTCTCTGCTGACATCTGCATCAGCATCTCCAGCACATTTCTCCATCGACCCCGGCGAGCCATCGACTTCATCGACTTGCCATACCTCGCGGCAGCGAGTTGTCACAGTCCCCATAGGCCCAGTCCGGACGTTGACGTTTTATAACGCTTGGAAGTGGGCGACCCCTCTGGTAATTTTCTACATAGCCATTGAACATGGCCCATACAAATAGTTGATTTAAATGATGGTGATTTTCCAGTTCGCAAACTGTTAAACTGTTAGTTGACCAGAGGGTATTCCCCAGCAATTCCACCATCTTCGAGCTGCTCTTTGATCAGATTTCCATCATGTGCTCCGCGAACAGCACCAATCGGCTTCCTTGGGCAACAGGAATTGAACCATTGAAACCCACAAAGTAAGGATCGGTACACGTTGATATCCAAAGTATCCATCATTCCCAAATCCTGCTAGTCATGTGATGTTTTGACCCATGTTGAAATCAAAAAGCGATTGGCGGAACTTGATGTACAAACACCACACTGGCTACCGTAGACCGTCGACAACTTCTCATTGGCAACAAAGCTACACAAAACAGTCGATTTAACTGATTTACATTGATTTACATTGATTTACTATGATTTAATCAACCATAAATAATAATATGAGGATATGGCTTTACTATGCTTCACTATCATATTTAATTTACTAGCTATCAGATTTATTCATATTTAGTATCACAGAATTCCATGAGAAATACCATCGATTCAGCTGTTTCACCATGGCGCATCAGCCATTCGCATCACCCGGTCATCTGCACTTCTCGCCCACCCGGCGCCCGGTGCGCTGAAGAGTGCGAAATGCCGCCGATTTCGTGAAGTGTAGACCCATCATGCCATCCTGACACGCTTGAAAAGTGTCTCAGATTTCGACTAAAATGCAAGAGCCTTGGGAAAAAAACACAACCAAAACCCAGAAAAGGGGTCTGAATCCACTCATTTAGTGTGTCTGAAAATAGGATATACCTCCAATATATGGTTATAAATTAGGGAAAACATGGGTTCTGAGTCCCCAATGGTGGGGTGTCCAAGAAATCATAGAACTAGTTTTATATCCATTGGTGAATATGGATTGAATATAGTGAATCATCATATTCCGCACTGAATGGCCACTTTAAAGGAATGCACCATTGTCAAGCACACGCGGTTTAGTCCAGGGAAGCGAAGGGTTTCGTTTTTGGAGGGTGCTCCTGACCCATTTGTAGGATACATTATGTACGTGTCTCTTTGCAACAGATGGACCTGGATCATTTATATACTCGGTCACGGTTCCATCAAAATGATGGTTTCCGGACTTTAGCCATCATTTAGAATGACTTACTGGTGCTAAACGTAGGGAATGGATGGGTTGCTGGGGGTTGCTGGGATGATTATTAATAGTTATTGTGGATCATCCCTCATTCCCTACTGACCATGTGCGCCAGGATCATTCATCCCATTTTAAGGTGAGATCCCCATGTCCATCCACATGTCGCATCGCCAATTTCTAGAAAAAAATGTGGTGTATTGTTGGGAATGCCCACTTATCCTACTTGGAATGACTTTAAATACTAGCCCAGAAATGGTTGACAATTAAATAGGATGGCTAATCATTCTGGATCCCAAATTGAGCACGGTTCAAAACCCTCTGACATCCAGTGAGCTATACTTGTTCAAAGCGGTATTCCCATTATGGGCGATCATGATCCCCAGGCCCGGGACTATAACCCCATATAACCCCCTGTGGGCCTATAAGATGGCAAACCCAATAATGAACCATCTCATAAACCAGTTGGGAGTCATTTTACATCATCCCATGGGCGGGCACTGAAACAACCAGCCGGGTCCTAACGGCGGCATCGCCTCGTGCGGCGCAACAAGTTCCCTAAGTTTCTCCCATTTCACCAGGAGTTCACATTTGTTTCCCAAAGTTTCTCTCAATTTTCCTAATTCCACACTTGTTTCCCAATTTTTTTGTGCCCAAGTGTGTTCGCATGTTCCTTAAACATCACATTTATTCCATCAGTTTCTTCAATTTCACATTTTTTCTGGGTAAATTGCAATTATCCAATAACCAGAAAAGTTGAACTATTGGGAGTGGCGTGGAGGGTCCCTGGGTCCAAGTAACAGGGATGAACTCTTTATGTAGCAACGATTGCCTCATGTTTTTGGGAACCCAGAAACAATGGTGATGGTTTTAAAAACCACACATGCTTTCCTGAAAATGAACAGCATGAGGATTTGGTCGCATCAATCAGATTATATATAATATATACTGGTTGGTGGTTTCAAGCCCTCTGAAAAATATGAGTTCGTCAGTTGGGATGATTCTTCCCAATGTATGGAAAAGTAAAAAATGCTCCAAACCACCAACCAGATATATAGTTGATCCAATAACATGGGAATCAAACCAACCGTTTAGCCTCAAAAGCTGAGTTCCCAATGGAAGTCACAGAGTTTGGCTTTTCAACGAACTGCAGCCAGCAGAAAGCCGAGGTCTGAATGGAAGTCACAGAATTCGAAATGGTGTCTGCACCGAACTTTGACCCTGGAATGCTTTGCTTCCCATCTAATCCATAGAGTTTGGGATGGCAAACGCCTCAACTTTGATCATTGAACTATTTGCAGGATGTGAGTCCAGTCAGATTGATGTGCATTCCATATGTTGCAAGCTACAAGCATTGTGCAAATGGACAACGGCGGTGCTGCCTTCGTCTTTCCATGTGACGTGAGGCCACCAAATCACGCTTGCGCGTAATGTTACGGCACACTGAAGCACTTTGAGCACAAGCACTCTGAGAAGCAGAAGATTTGGAGATTAGAACCTGTGAGCCCAAACTATCCATGGGGGCAATCGACCACCGCGTACCAGCTATTTTGCTCTTTATTCGAACGAAAACAGGGAAAATGCAAGTAGGACAAGCCCCCAGGCATAAATCATCAACAGACCAATCCATTCCTTTCTTCGTCTCTTCCCCAAACTCGGAGGAGTGCAACTTTTCTTGGGGGTCCCCTCCAAAAAATCAAAGGTGGCAATGGAAAATTCTCCATTGATAGATGATTTTCCTATTAAAACATATTTTTTTCATAGTGGATTTTCCATTGCCCCGATGGATTTCCAGAGGCCCGTTGATCTTTTATATCAAAGCCAGTCACCACACTGGAACGGAAGAAACAGCCTGATTCGGACAATCAGTCACAATCTACGAGCTTTCAGAATCTGAGGTACATAATCCTCAAATTATTTGTGTGTCAACAACCTATACATATCACCTAAACTCGGACCGGTCCTTGCATCTCTTTGTCCTAAGTCTAAGTGGCTGATCAGTGGGTGAATTTTCTTATCCATTGCCCATGCTGTTGATCTCCACACAAAGCATCGGTTACCCATTCGTTGGTAAAGCACCGGTTGCGTTCCTGAATTTCTCCAAACTTTCACCAAACTGTCTGTCACTGAGGCTTCCAAACAGTTCCATTGGAACCATGCAATGCAGGTGGCTGCCAACCTGACTTTGCAGGGAACTGCTATCATTTTCTGTTCACAGAAATGTCGTTGCGTTTCGTGGTGATTGAGCCATCCAAAAAAATATCAACTGGGACTCAGCATCCAATTTTTATGGAGAAAAACCATCAACCAGATTGAAATGTGAGCTAAACGAAATAGATTCAAAGGGTGACCTGGGCCCAAATAGGTCAAGATTGGACGAAATTTGGCCATTCGATGATCAAGCTAATTTTGGTGAATATCCTGAGGTGTTCAGACATATCCATCTGTATCTTGTCAGCCAACTAATAACCACCTTGTCTGATGAATATGGGTTGGTCTGGAAATATAGTATGCTTATGTATGCGCCAATATATTATAATATATTCTTGCCTTCTGGAACTGTTCCAATGATGAACTGGCTTTGTCCGAACAGCTGGTGCCCCTATGTGCCCCTCATATTCCAATGGATGATCATTCAATGGGAATTTCAGGATCCTAAATTGGAGGTACCTACCATATATAATGCCTATGTAATGCCTAAGGGAAATTCCCATTGAATCATGATTTTCCCATGAAAACATGGCTACGGCTGTGGGGTTATTGGATCTCACGGCCTGGCTCCCGGCTGGCCAGGAGAAGCCTGGTGGTTCCCACATGTGCGAGGCTGCCAGAGAGACAGCGGTCGAGACCCGGTACATGAAAAACCACCAGTTTTTGAGGTGGGATTTAATGGGATTTGATTTAATCAGGGTCAATAGTCTTTTTCATTTTTTCGGTTGAAGGATGGCAAACCCTTGGATTTAATGGGATTTAATAGGATTTCTGAGATTTATACAGATGGTGCTATGGGGATCCCTCTGGTAATCAAACGTGGCCAGCTGATGCCAGCTGGAAAACCCTTGGATTTTGGAGTGCGGATTTTTGAATGATACATAATGATACCATATGATACCATGAATTTTGCATTCCGGGCTGGGAGTTTCCTGTTGGGAGATTAAGATCAACGGCTGTTTGGTGTACTTCGTCTCTCTTTTTTTTTCCTGAATGGTAAACATGGATTAAACCTTGGCAATGGGTATGGTTTACAAAAAATAAAAAGCCGTCCATCCTATCCTATTTCTTCTGAGGGTTGAACTATCGGGTTTTCGACAAACTGCGGGCTTTGCAGGTACATTTCGGATGGCAGTGCTTAGAAAACATCTGGGTCACTTAAATGGTTCGCCATGGAATAATTATGGATTTAGGGGAGAATTCACGGGAAACTACTCTAGTTTCACAGGTTTTTAGCATGATATGATAGGATATGTAGGGGAAAACCTGGCAACATTTCCCTCCAACCAATTCCGGGAAACTCGGATGGAGACGCTTTCAGTTCCATCCTGTGGCTGAAAAAAACTGCAAAAACTTGGATCATTGGGGATGGTCCTCGGAAGGGGAAAACACCACATTAGTAAAACCAGGACGAATTCGGAAAGGTTTGTGCAACTGCATCTCTGGTAGCCTCTTGTAAACAAACAAAAAACTATGGAAAATCCAATTTTTAGTAGGTAGATCAACTAGAAGTGGCCATTTTCAATGGCAAACTGTTAAATTATCTGTTGGCAATTGAGCTGTCTTGTCATTATCGGTACCTCTTAGGAATTCTTAGGATCTGCCACCCACCATCCATGATCCGCCGCTTTTTGTCGCAACAATGCGCAGCAATCGATGTTGGAGATTTTCATCCCATCTCGGGCGTCCAATTGGGCAACGGACCTGCAGAACGAGACATCCCAACGGGCCAAGCACAATGGGAGAAGTCTGGTTTTGGTTGATGAAAAATCGTCATTTTTCCTAGTGAAAAATCCCGCACTGCAAGATCCCAGTTGATTTTCTGCATGATCTACCTACAGTACTTACCCATGTATCTATATCTATCTGCGTATCTATCTACCATCTATCTATCCATCCATCCATCCGTCCGTCCATCCATCCATCCATTCATCCACCTACTTGGGAGTGCATCCCACTTAGCAAACGGGTTTTACCATGTTATACCTCCCCAGTCAAAAAAAGAGGCTATCCCAACTGAAAAATATGGGATTATATTGGACTTGTTGGTGGTATACCTACCCCTCTGAAAAACATATATAAAAATATGAGTTGGTCAGTTGGGGTTATGAACTTCCCAATATATGGAACAATAATCCAAATGTTCCAGTCACCACCAACCAGTATATAACCATCATATTCCCATTGTTGTTGGTTCAAAAACCCTATGAAAACCACTATTAACCATCACTATTAACCAGATATATAACCAACAACCAGATGTAATCCAAATGTTCCAAACCACCAAGCAGTGGCATCTAACTATTGGTATTGCTATGAGCATCCACCTACCGATCCCAGGGCTTCCCAGGGCCTCAAATGCTCTTGCTGGAGACAAAGCCTCGAGTGACGGGCCTTGGCAGCGTCCATGGTGGATTTTTTCGGGGATTTCCTGATGATTTCATGGGAGCTTTATGGAATTATCATGGGAAAATCATGGATAATTCACATAAGAGAGAGATATATATATAACATATACACATAAAATCACCATTAATTTTTTCGTGGTTAGAATATGTTAGAATTAGAATGCATCATTGGATTTCCGGCATACCCCATGAATACCAACAAACCCACGTGCTTGTTACCCTTCCGGACAAATTTCTCACACTCCCAAACCTAAAATAGTCTGAAATTAGCTGATCGCACGGCTCCTTGCAAACCTTCTTGGAGACGGTTGGGTGTTTCATTGGGGTGCCTCGGCTTTTTCACCAATCGCCTTCCCCTTATTTCATATGCCCAATCATTATAATTCGATGAAAATTGGGGTCCCCAATTTTGGGACACTGGGGCATCATTCCAGCAGTTCCTGCTTCGTGGTCGGGTGCTGCCCAGTGGCTGCTTGTCCAAGTACTTCAGACCGTCCATCCCCATCCCGCTGCGACTCGTGGAGTGGTCCGATCTGGCGCCGAGTAAAACGTTCGACAACCACAAAAGGATCATTGCGCGACAATAGCTTCGTGGGTAGAAAAAATATAGCAAATGGTAGCAATAGTTAAGCTGAAACATGTAGAAACATGTATATCCCGACGAAAATCTTTGAAGTAGCAAGTTACAACATATTATAACGACGTATCATGACGTATCTATGTCTACTCATCAGTTGCCAAGTGGGATGATCCTCCAAGAATGCCTTTTTGGTTGCACATCACTGATTTGCGAACAATTTCCACCCTTACCGGGAAGCACTGTGTCTTATGGCCGAATCGCTCCCAAACGTTCCACCCAGTGACATAACAGCCTCCATTAAATTATGACCAAAATTCATGACATCTTCCTATGCACTGTCAGGCTTCCTGTAGGAATGTTCAGTGCTGCAAAATCAAGTTCTTAATTTTTCATGTTTGCCCCCCATCTCAACACTATTTCAGGACACGTAATCATGTTTTATGGATCAGTTCATACCAAATAAACCAGGGCTATTTCCTTAAAAATCACGATATATGCTTTCACTAGCTGGTTATTAACTATTATTAACCATGATATACCATGATAATTAACTATGATAAATATGTCAGGAAATAACCACCCCTATCCTCAGGGTCAAAAATAACCGTCGCCGGGACCACCCCGGGACCCCGAGGCCTAGTGGATTCGGAGCCAATCAGCGATTGCGAGGGTCTCTGGATCTTGTTTCCTGGGCTCCGAACTCAAACACTTGGCCCGAAAAAAAAAAAGGTGGCCCTTTTGAATATCCCAGGAAAATAGCATATTTTTCTTGAAAAATATGTGATTCATGTGTTTCTATGTTTCTATGTTATGTTTGATCGATGTTGATTCGATCTTGATGGTTGCTAAAGGATGTCATCCGAGAAATGATTAGGAGAATGAGTTGGATATGTATGGTTTATGAAGGTTTATTGGGGAATATAACATGATACAAGTATATACAGTATAACTTAGAGTTCGTGGGGTTTACCAACGTTAGAACTGGGGGACCTCACCTGCGACTGCAGGGATCGTCTGGGCAATTATGACTCACTAATCTGAAATATCTGATAATATTGGGATAAGATGCAATATATAATGGGATAATATAATATACGTATATATATATATATTTGGGATAATATTGGGATTCACTAACTCTATCCCATTAATAATTTACAAACCTTGTAACTTATAATGATATATAAGTAACATTGGGAGAATCCCCCTTTCTAGCCATCATTCCAGGGTTCGGAAAAGCAGAGAGGTCGTTATAATTTACCCACATTTCATGAACCTTTCCAATCTGATCACTCCTATTGGCTTTGTCTGAAAACATGTGGATACTACCCCCCAGTGCTGGCCCTGTATATGATATAATATAAAGAAACTAATGATTATTCAGTGGATTTACTCTCCAGTAATCAAACGTGGCAATTGAACATCCACCATTTACTTAGATTGATTAATTTCCCATGATATCCAACCTCCATGCTTAGTTCGGGCATTTTCCAGCCAGCCATGTTTGATTACCAGACGGTATCCGCATAATAATATCTGAAATCCCATGAAATTCCATTACATCCCTATTGTTGTTGGTGAAATCTCATTAAATCCCATGAAATCAATATGGTTAAACTGTTTAAACCTCACAACCCCCCCCAAAAAAATCCAATCCCTATTTTTGATGGTTAAATCCCATGGTATCCCTATTGTTTCCCCCCTTATTTCGGCCGATTTCCCAATGGCCTTGGCACGTTCCGCAGTCTTCCTCCGCACGGGCCGTGAACCCCATCCCAATGTCCTGACAGCCCGCTGAGCCCGCTGGGAGTTGGCTTAGGGTTGGCTGTTTGGGCTTATTTCGGGGTACCCTCTGGTAATTTAACGTATGTAGCTATTGAAAATGGCCATTAATAGTGGATTTTCCCATTAAAAATGGTGATTTTCCATAGCTATGTTAAATTACCAGAGGGTACAACATAATATCCACTTGGTGGTTGACCTACCCCCCTGAAAAATGATGGAGTTCGTCAGACTGGATCATCAGGGAAAAAATAAAACATGTTCCAAACCACCAACCAGATATACATCTAACATAAACTAAAATCATATGAATAACTATAGTTAAACGTGGATGTATGTACATATGTGAGGATTTGATGATATTTGATGGACATATTTTGGAAATATGATGGGGATGGGTTTTTGATGGCTTTATGCAGAGTTATGGGGATATGATGGGGACATTGCAGATTGTCACTGCTATGATCTCTCGAATATGAGCAGCAATCTGGATATATTCATGGGAGTATGAAACCAACAAATTTCTGAAGATATATTGGGAGATAAGATGGATGCAGACCCAACCATGTGAGTCCAATACGGTAGCAGGGATGGGTCAAATTGTCAATGTACCGGTTCGGGCCCGGTGGTTTTGTAGGATCTGAAGCCATCCAGAACTTCGGGTTTTTTCGGCCGCAGTATTGTTTTTTTTTAGGGGTGAAGATGAACCCGTGCAATCACTTGCCAGGACTATGCATCAACAAGCTCCCAGCACGCAAAGCAGCACGCAACTCTCTACCCCAACTCCTGAAGCTGCGACATGTTATCTGGCTGAAATATATACCCTCTGGTAATTTAACATAGCTATTGAAAATGGCCATTTATGGGGGGTTCTACTTCACATGGGTCATTCATATACTCCAGATGATAATCCGACAGTACCAACATCATGAAAAATATCCGTCATGAGTCATAACAATATGCCATAATATCCCATCTTGAAAAAATAACATACTTTTATATGGGATATTATATATATATGATTTTGATACTGTATACCATAACATACTTGACAATATGATTTCATCATGACACTCCCACGTTTCATGCTGAAATCACCTCACTTTGCCACATCATCACCGTGCCGTGCCGTGCCTTCTCCTCCTTTCCGGCACCACGATCGTAGTGCGCCGTGTACTCGTAGAAGAGCGGCGTGCCCATGATCCACACCTGGCGCCAAAACGGTGGCGCATGGGATGATGGGAGTTTTTTTTTTTTGTGGAGGTTTTTTGTTTTTTTCTATTTGACTTTTGGATATTTTTGGGGGCTTACCATGTTTTCTAGCATGATTTTTGGGGGCTTAGCAGGCTCTTTCTGATCAATTTCGGATCATTTTGGGATCATCGGTGACAATCATGGCCCAGGCACGTCACCGTTCAACTGTGTGGTATACTCCGTGGGACTGAACGCCATCATGCAGACCTGCGGCCGAGGACTGGTTGATGAAACAGGCCTCTGGGAAAGCAACGCTGAAACATGGACAAACATTCATATTTTATTAGGTAAATCACCTATAACTGATTATAAATGGTCTGAATCATCTATAATTGATTATAAATGGTCCGTTTTCCATATAGTTTACTGGAGGGTAATGGGTCATACTAGCAGCTGGAGGTCGTTTTATAGTATCAATTTTCCAGCGATGTTCTGGACCTGTGGGTCTCTGGCAGCCGAAAACAACCTGGATCCACGGTCGTCATGTCGGCACTGGAGGTATCCTTTCTTTACAAACAGCAGGGATACCCTCTGGTAATTTAACATAACTATGGAAAATCACATTGTTTAATGGGAAAATCCACTATAAATGGTGATTTTCCATAGCTATGTTAGTTTACCAGAGGGTAAATCAATTGCACATTTGAAGAATTCCCACAGCAATGAGCCCATTTTGGGATGATTCCCGCGACTTCGCTGATGGGTTACACTATTTTCAGACAATGCCAGTCCCGAAAGGAGAGAAGTTGACTCCACATACCACCAAACAAGTCGATGATCAAGAAGGAAACCAATGGCTTTAAATGGTTTTAGGATGATTAGATTTATGAAACGCCTTTTTAGGTGTATTGGGTGTATCAATATATACATATATGGATAATTATTACCTATATATATAATTATATCCATAATATACACATTATATATTATATATACAATATACCGCATACACATCAAATTTGCTTAGGATGTTCTAGGATCTTCACAGCTTCAACGGACATCAGTCCTGGTGATCAAGAATCAGAGCACCAATCGACCCACTAATGGCTGGTAAGTTTGAGCATCAAACCCTACCCTCTGGTAATTAAACAGTTTGCGAACTGGAAAACCATGTTGAAAGCACAGTAAATCATCAAACATGGCTTCCACAGCAAACTCTTAGTTCACTGGAGGGTATTTGAACCCCAACCACGTGATACGTTTTGGAGGTCCTTTTTCACATGTCAGTACCAAGTTCTGGGCCGTTTCCCTATGGAAGCGATGAAATCGCCAAGGATTTTTTGGCCTTCTTATGCTCCAACTTCTTGGTCTTCAAAGGAATCCTGTGACAAGCTGCTGCAAACCTGGGACATATTTATGGGTGCAGAATTGTTTTTGGTATTTTTTTTTTTTACAGTTTTGGATTTTTTTTGGGGTTTCGTGCCTCTTCAATTTTTCCATGGTTTTCTTCAATTTTTCCATGGTTTTTCCATAGTTTTCTTCAATTGTTCCATGGTTTTCTTCAATTTTCCATGGTTTTCTTCAATTTTCCATGGTTTTCTGCAAGCTTTCCATGGTGTTCTTCAATTTTTCCATTGTTTTTTTCAATGTTTCCCTGGTTTTCTTCAATTTTTCCATGGTTTTCCATGGTTTTCTCCAAGTTTTCCATGGTTTTCTTCAATTTTTCCATGGTTTTCTTCAATGTTTCCCTGGTTTTCTTCAATTTTCCGTGGTTTTCTGCAAGTTTTCTATGGTTTTCTTCAATCAATCAATCAATATATATATATATATGTGTGTGTGTGCGTATGTATGTATGTATGTATGTATGTATGTATGTATGTTTGTTATGTATGTTAGGTAGGTAGGTAGGTAGGTAGGTATGTATGTATGTATGCATGCATGTATGTATATGCAGGGTGTGGTTAAGGGTTTAGGGATACAACATGCAGGTATAATTACATGATTATTTGTAGTTTATTTTGGGATCAAAGTTGTGTATAAAAACAACCACAAATATGTCATATATATATATATATGTGTATACGTCTGTATATCTATAAGTAAATATGTATGTGTATTTATTATATATATATACTTATAGATACATATTTATATAAATATATATTCATTGATATGTATATACATATTAATATGCATATATATACATTTATATAAGTACATTAATATGTATATATATATAAATAAGTGTATATATAAATGCAAATATATACATATACATATATATATGTATACGTGTCTATATATATATATATGTCTAGATATATATATATATAAATTTAAACATAAATATTAATATAGTCGAATCAAACTAGTGTATTGAAAAGTGTGCAAGTTTGAATTTAAATAATTAAAAAAAGCGGGAGGGGGGGGATTGGGGGGGAGGGCTGAAGAGGGGCCCTAGCGTCTACTTCAAGATCAGCTAAGGCGTCTTCCCCAATGACAGCACTTGTTTTACTCAGCCTGTTGCCGGTCTGTGCTTGTCTACAGGGTTACTCTATATACCTCTTGAGCCTTGAAGGGCGCATATAAATGTGCTCAATACTCATGCATGTACCTATGTAGGTATTAGGTCGAAACAAAAACACAGGCACAAATTCAAAAGCAATGAGTAGAGCACTACGCCTTGCCGTACCCAATTGGTATTAAGAGTATCTTCCTGACTTCTCTACACAATGGCAAATAGCAAAATAAACCGGAGTTACGCAGTGGCTTCGAATTGAAAAACACGTGAAAGCAGCGAATGTCCTAAGGACATGTCGAAAAAGAACAGCGGATTCGCTAATTTTTCCAGTAGCGACCAATGGTGCTTCGCGCACGGTCTCTCCACAGGCAAAATGCCTCGCTCTACCGGTGAAAGTTCGAATTGAAAAGTTCGGGTTCGCAAGATTCAGAAATTCAGGTCATACGAAAAACAATTGACCAAATCACGAAATAAACGGAAATAGCGGATCTCCAAAGTTGCTCATTCAAGCAAACAATGGACAAAAATCGAAGTTGGTAATTTTTGGAGTTCGCTCCATTCGGAGTGGTCTGCTCGCGGAAATTTCATGGAGATAAATGTTTATAGTCTCTCTATTTACAAGAGTATCTATTTTACATTAAATTGAAGTTCAGACACTTGTGGCATTATCTCTATCTAAAAGAGTATATGCCATCTGTGTGAAATAAGTTGAACGCACAGAAAAACTGTACACGGCTTCTCATGCTGTGTTATCTTCATTTAAAGAAGTATACACTCATTCATCGCCACTCACTTGATCTCCATGGTCTGGACGCTGAAGATGAGGATCCACCCCAACTAACGTTGCCCTGATACGTTGATGCTTGTTCTTCATATGCCTTTCTCTTTTTCTCCTTCTGTCTTTCCTTTCTTGTATCTGCATACTGCTTCTTCTTGAAAGCCTGTTTGTAATGATGTCGTTCATTCCATGACATATCAGAAGGATCCAGATGAACAAGAATTGGATTGTGAGCATCACGATCATTTGGGGCAACCATGAAGATGTTGTGATCACCATGTAAGCAAGTTTCATTTACCTTGAAGTAAAATTCACCCACATAGTTCATGCGATCTTCATCTCCATCAAAGTCTTCTGGGCGTTCCTCACACATCAAACGTGAATGACCCCACTCAACAACTGTTAACATACAACAATCACCTTTACCATTTGTCTTGTTCATGAGCTCGTCGGTGTATGTTGCTGTTGTAATGCCATCCAAGTGCGTTGCAAGAAAATCCAAGTCACGATAACTGCAAGAAATGAAATGCTTGACCCTGATTGGAGGGCAAGATGAATCAAAATACTTGCGCATGGCTTGTGTTGCAACACCTACCATTCTGTTGATCCAGAATTGGATAAGGCTGTGTTGGTATGTAGGGACACCTGGAGATTTTGGTGTGCTGTAATAGCATGCCTTGTTTCCATCACCTGCGATGAAGTCAACTTGATATCTGGCACACTCAAAAGCCATAACAGCTAAGCACTCACCAACAATCCCAGCAGAGTCTGATGCATACTTCTGTCCGACGTGATAAACGCACACACGTGTCATTCTCATCCTAGCTCTTGTCAAGTCAACAATCTCATCTGTATCTCGATCCTTTGTCTTTCCCCAAGATACTTCAAAGATTGCCCATGAGACTTGTCGAACTCGTGTGTCGTTGTCATCTGTGTGATATCCAGCAATTTGCTTGATATAGCCATCCTTTCCAAGGCGAGCTGCCACCATCAAGTCATGATAGTCATTGAAGCAAGTTTTAAAGTCAACCTCGTCGAGTCTTTCTCTGTGAGGATACAATGAACCAGCCTCGCAATTCATGAAAAGATGTCCTCCAAAGTTCTTGATGACATTGATGAAGTAATTGTTGAACTGTGATTTGTTTTCATCAAATTTTTCATGGTCCTCATCGATAGTGTAGTCAATGTGTGGAATGAATTGTTGAAATCTTTCTGGAACCGGGCATTTTTCAAATCTGTTTCTGCACCAGTTTCCCAAATTCCAAAACATTGCTGTTATCTGTGGAGAGGATCTGTATGGAAATTCGGCATCCTTGTAAGTTGGGTCTGATAGGCCTCCACCTAAATATCTGTAAGCCAAGCTATGCAAGATCATACAGTAAGGCAAGACCTTGTGGTCCTCAACGTAATCTTGGAGTACCCTTGTGAGATTTCCAAAATCGTCATCAATCCTCTTTTCTGCTTCTTTTGAGGATCTTTCTGCCTTGTCTTGATGAAGAGGATGCATCCTTGGATCACTACAACC
Source organism: Cladocopium goreaui (assembly GCA_947184155.2). Classification (NCBI taxonomy): domain Eukaryota; class Dinophyceae; order Suessiales; family Symbiodiniaceae; genus Cladocopium; species Cladocopium goreaui. The sequence continues at coordinate 712,221 of CAMXCT020000669.1, read as the reverse complement.
ATATTCAATGCGCTGATTGAGTTCTTGTAATTCTAGTTGTGGATTCTGATCCTTGTGTCTGGCAATGTACTCAACCATCAACTGGTCATCTGTAAGATGGTACCAATAATCTTGATGTGGAGACATGGTCTTCCTGTACTTAACATGCCAAAACATATGTCGATGCTTCGAAGACGCTGGATAACCTTTGTTGTAAAATCCTGCCCATTCACCATGGTAACCATCTGAAAAACAATCCTTCAATTTTCGAAAAACTGAATCATCTTCGTTTCCAGTGATATCTTGACCATAGTAAAGTCGAATTGCAGGTTTCACTTCAGGAGCTGTTTCATCATCTTGAATGTCTGCCTTCTTCTCCCCTGATTCCTCCTTTTCTGAGGAGCGTTCAGGTGGAGCTGATTCCTCTTTCTCTGAAGAGCTTTCAGCTGGGACATGTGGCTCCTGTGTGTCTTTTTCTTCTTCTTCTTCTTCGACAGCAATCTCCTCTTCTTCATCCTCTTCTTTCTCTTGTCGTTCTTCTGGTTTGACAAAACTGTCCTTGATCTTTTGTTGAACATTCTGATTGCACATACTGATCCATTTCAATGTACACTCAACCAATTTGTCATTATCAGTTTCCAAAATGATATGCTTGTCCTCAATGTTCAAACTTTCAATAGTGTGCTTGTACTCAGGATCACCCGCGCCTGGTCTTTGAAGATCTGGAAGAGGAGTGTTTGGATCATCGTCCACCAAATCAGGATCCTCTGCTCCAAAGAAATTTTCTGCGCCAAGGTGTTCATTTTCCCTGAGAACTTGGTCAATATCCAGTTTGAACTCATGATACTTGTCGTAAGAGATCTCATAACCCATCATGGGTGCATACTGCTCCATAAATGTTGAAAAAGAAGCATCTGATAATGCCGACATCATCAACCATAATGAGAAGAAGCTTATGTCACCACGTTCAAGGGGTTGACCTCCTTCAAGATCATCTCCTGTGAGGATTGATTGGCCTGCGAGTGTAATATCATGGAGGATCTGTCTGTGCTCTGGTTTGAGTTGCCTGACTAAAAACAGTCCCTGTCGATCTTCCAGATTTCTTCGAGGATTTGCATCTGGTAATACCTCATCTTCTTGTTGTGGTTGTGTTTCCTCTCTTTCTTGAGAGCCTACACCTTCTTCCTCTCTTTCCTGAGAGCCTGATGCCTTTTCCTCCTCTTTTCTGACAAAAACTTGTAGTCTTGGCAAAAACTCCAAATCATCTTCAGCATCATCATCATTGTGATCTTCCATGTCCACATTCTGTTGCTCTGATTCTGGGATGTGAGCAATCTTGTCCTTTCCAGCTACCCAGATGTAGCCATCGAGCTTTGTAGATGTGTGGAAGTCACCTGAACCGCATTCCCTGACCTTTGTCCTTGCTCTTGCAGATTGATGGAATGCTTCATGCTGAAAGAATTGATTGTAGGCATGTTCAACAACGAATCTGTAGGATTGAGCTGTCAATTCCTTTCTGCTATCCACAAATTGTCGAAGCTTGTTCAAAGCAAAAACTGTGAAATGGCTGAAGCTAGCAGGTGCTTCATCTTCATACAGATCGATTGCCATGATCATCATCTTTGTGGAAAACGAGAAATGCCGTTCAGGTTCTGGGATGACTGTTTTCTTGTTCATGGGAACTGTAATTCCTTGGATAGTCATGTCATACCCATGAGTGTTCAACTCCAGTGCATCCAAAATGTTACCATCACGGTCCTTCTTTCTCCTGCAGAAATCTCCCCAGAGTTTATTGTTCTCACGAATGAACTGATCAAGATGCATGGTGTAAAAGACAAAGACTGCTTCTGAGAGATACTCCATGTCCTTCTGTATTGCTAAGTCTCTTTCGTATAGCAAGAACTTCTCTCTCCATTCGTCTCTGTTGATACTGTGTCTGTCTTCCCAACCTGTTGGGGCAACTTGACCTCGCATCCAGTCTGTCCAATATTGTCGACAAGAGTCCATGTAACCTTCCATGGCTTCAATGTTTCCTTCTCGATGGAAGTGTGCCAACATGCGTCCAATCTCCCAAGCTCTTGTGAAGAGTAAGCATAGATGTCCTGTCCATGGTAACTTCTCCCAATCTGAGCGAGTGATCGATTGTCTACGAAGTGCTATCTTTTGTGAAGAGAGTAGTAGGTTCCATTCACGCAGAACGATCACTTTTTCTCCTGAGGAGTTCTTGATGAGTTCACCGCTCTCTTCTCTTGCACAAACAATACCTGCCTCATACAGGACCCAGGGATTCGATGCAGAAATTGAACTTTTGGTAGCCTGTTCTACAACAGGGTCTTCGATATCATCTGGTGGATCTTCTGCTTCCCAGAGGTTGACAGCTTCTTCACCCATTGGGTCGTCATGGACGTCCACTGATGGCTCCTCTTGTTGATTGTCTTGAGCATCTTGTTGAGGATCATCATGTTGTGGTGATTCTGGACTTCCTGATGAGGAGCGTTGTTGCTCCCATACATCTTGAGGTTCCTCTCTCTCTGGAGAGCGTCCTCTTGTTGATGGTTGTTCATATGGGTTTTCCATGGTTTCATCAGCCTGCGCAGATATCTCTCTTTCTCGAGAGCCTTCTGCTGCAGCACCATAGATTGATTCCACAACCGGGTCAAAATCATTCTCGTTGCATAGTGGTGTACCAAAAACCAATCTTCCATAGTTTTGTGGAACCTGCTGACCCATGAACTCCCATGCTGTGATTCTGACTTCCTCAGGAATGTCTTGTCCAGGAATAAATGTTGGCCCTTTCTCCTTCATGACATGATTCCATGTAGTGTCTCTGTGCCATGAACCACCTGTAACCGATGGAGGTAGAGAGTGACCACGTCCTTGATGAACAACGTTGCATGCAATGGTAGGGAGTTGTTCCTTGACGTGGAGGTACTGGAAGGGAATGTCACCATGAAATAAAATGACACCATTCTTTGTCAGATAGAGTTGGTTGTCCACAATAAAACTTGGATCCAACACGAGGTACACTGGTCGCCTATAGTTTCTTGGAGGCTTCGTGCCCTCTGCCATCCTTATGTAGCCCTGACCATTGTCATTGTGATACATGAAGTGAACTGCATCCCTTCTGCCTTTTCCACTTCCTTTCACAAAGGTCTTCAGGCCTGATTGTTGAATGGAATCTAAATTCATGTAATCAGTGACATGAAAAATCCAGCCCAAACTCATAGCCTCATCATATGTCAGTTGGTGGTGTGCCACAGTGGGATCGACAACTTGGTTGCTATGTCCTTGAAAAGCACCAAGACGAACGTCGAATGGATACTCTGCCATTGAGCTATATGGGTACCACTGCCATCTCATGGAGATCTCAACAAAGAAACGTTGTTTTGGATTACACAGTAACATAGCAGCAAAATCTGCTCCAGACATGTGATATTCCTTTGGATTGTCTCCTTGCATCTGATCAAACAGTAAAGAAATGTTCATAGCTCCACTGGCAGTGAATAACGTTTTGTCTCTGCAATGTCTCAACACATTGGATAGCCTCTTGCTACATGACATATAATAACTTCTCCTTGATGAGCTAGTCATGTCCACGTGGAAATCATTGCATCGTTCATCAAACCAGTTTTCTTCTGCCTGAGTTGTAAAGCCACAGAGATACTTCAGAAAACTTGAAGTCCATTTCAAAGATTCATCAAATTCTCCATGACTAGTTCCCCAGTGCAAAATCCAAGCTATTGCGTCCATGAACATTTCATGTCTGTCAGTTGGTCTCATGTTGTGTGGACCCATCAATGTATGTAAATTGCGCTCTCTCTTCTTCCTCACTTGCTCGTGAGCCTGAAACCAATCTGTTTGGCGCCTGTAATCATAGCAAAATGATAAATGGTCCTCATTGGGTAATGTCGATGGTGTTCGAAATTGGTCATCTGGGATTTCCTCTGATCTTCTCAGAGCATATCCATCAGCTGAATGTCTTCGACTAAAATCATAGCTTTGATGTTCTTGACCTCGAGTGTTCGATTGTGCCTGATCACTAGATGCTGCGGCTGAGGCCCTGTTCCACCGGCTAGAGCTCGACATGTTGAAGAAACAGTGCGATCCTCGAGACTCTGCCTCTTGAGCCGCAGGCACAAATTCAAAAAAAATAGTCAAGAATCCCTCAAGGTGTCACCTAACAGAAATACATCATGTCTGAAATCAACATGACTGCAAACTGTTGGCAACCATGACCTGAGGTAAGCTTTGTGTTCCAGTAATGATCTGAATGGTGGATGAGCATCAACTTCCTTAAGAACACCTTGTCGAACAGCATCAATAAGATTCTGAGGATTGGCAGACTTCTTGGTCAAACAATCGGCTAAACACCATTGAGTTCTGATATGTGACAAGTCAGCAATGGAACCTGAACATGCTTCCTTCCTAAGCATCTGAATCATATGAATGGTCTCTTGTTGTTCAGGAACATGAGTAGTGCTGGCAGTAGTCACAAGATTGTTTGCATCAGTCCTCATATGAATCTCGCTTGAAAGTCCAGTGATGTCCTTGATCAGTCCTCTCAACATTTGACATGTACCATAACACTTCATGAGTGCATACAACTCTGCAACAGTTGTGCTCAAAGTGGTTCGTTTGATTTTGGTAGATTCAAAGAAAATGAGAGAACCTCTGGTGTTTTTGCTCTTTTCCTTTCTCGGTTCAGCCATGAAAATAACCATTGCGCGCTGTGAGGATTTGTCGCTGTTGTTCCTAAACGCTGCATCTGGCATTGCAACTAATCTAGGATCACCTTGAAGTGGCCAGAACATAAGTTCCATCGGGTCACCTACAATTTGCCTGCAAAGTTTGTTCAGCGTTTTGCAATCACCTATGGTGGGGGAAGCAGCAGCAGAAGCACAACGTGAAAACTGATAACATGACTGAAATTGAGTTCTTGATTGTAACCAATTGATACTACCTAAGAGTGATCTATAGGCAGTGTGGAGATCCTTGTCACATTTGTCTTCGTCCTTCAAACCTTTTGGTATGACAACCTCAGTAAGTTCACTGACACAAAGTGATTGTTCAACAGTGATGTGTGATTTCTTCTTGGTCTTCTCATCAATGATCCATTTCACACGTTGACCAGTGAACATCAAGTCATTCACATCTTCATGACCAATCTTGAATTGCGACTTGACAACTTTCTTGAACTTCTCCAGAAACTCTGGAGTTCCAGTAATGAACAAGTCGTCAACATGCAAACAACACATGCCAATAGGTTTTCTTCCCTTGGCATTACTGCCATTCACAGGGTCCATGAAGTGTTCCAAGAGTTGTTCAACAATCTCAGGTGTCAACTGTGGTGTCGTGGCAAGATAAGTACGCTCTGAAGGTAAGAAGACTGAAACAAGTACTTCAGCTTCTTCTTCCAAACTTGTGGAAACATTGTCCTTGTTCATGTCATGATTCATCTCAAGCAACCACCAAACTCCTTTCCTCTTCACAATAGAAGTTCTCAAGTGAAACTTCTTTCGATCATAATGTGAATCAGGAGTTCTCAAAGCTTTTGCACGATAGGCAACTTGAGCATGACCATTTTCAAAAGGATACCAACCAGACTTGTGTTCAACAGATTCCAAAAACTTCAACAAGGTTTCATCAACAACAGGAGTCCAAGCACAATCTTCAACCTTCTTCTCCTTGAACTCTTTCCTCCGTTTCCATGTTTGGGTTTGTTGATAGCAAGCTGAAAACAATCTTTCTTCAACCAAAAGAGACTTATGAACTTCCTCAGCAATGTCGGAGGATTCATCACGCGTTTCCTCACTGTCTTGTGAGCCTACGTAGTATGTCACAGGTGCTGGTTCTGTTGCCTCAGAGTCAGCAAAGCTAACCTGTTTTGGCTCCTTAAAAGCACCATCATAGCATACATATGTACACCTGTCAGCTCTCGTTGGTTGAATACCAAGCGAAATCAGAAATTTGTCAAGGCGGTTCCACCATCTACGTGGTGCGTCCGCAAGTCCATAGACGGAACGAGTGCACAAACCAACCAAGTAAGGAGGCAAGCCAATGTCAGTAGGCAACTGAACATGGATAACGCGGCGGTCTAAGTCGTATGTTTCCCCCTGAAGGAAGGCAGTTTTCAAGTCTAAATGGAGTAAATCCCAGTACATCGAGGCTGCATGCTGAGATGCCACACGAAAACCATACCTGGCAGCAGTAGGACTGTCAGTCTGTAAGTCATACTTTTGAGCATCTTGAAAGCCTCTACATACCCATCTAGCCTTGAACTTCTTGAACTGTCCATCCTTATCAACCTTGATGGTAAGGACCCATCTGCCAGTGACATAGTTATCAATCTTATGACGTCTTTTGTCTCTGAAAGTCATGGCAGTGAAATCCAGAAAACTCCTGAATTCTTCAAGCTTGGCTTGTTTGATCTCCTTAGCATACTTTCTCAAGACTTCTTGAGTGATAACTGATTCTGCCTTTGGCTGCTTCTTCCCATTCTTGGCAAGATACTGTTCAAACTGTTTGAATCCAGTAACATCGTATGAACCAAACTCAGGTGCAGCTTGGACCTTTGGTCCTAAAGGAACGAAAACAGTATCATCAACATCGACAAAATGAGAGTGGTCTGATGTGTAAGGTTCAGTGTCCACATCTTCTTCCTGAAGCTGAGCAATGTCATCCTCAGTCAAAACAGGAGTGTCGTCTGTTTCATATGGTTCTGTTTCATCATCATCATGTTGTGATGATACCAATTCTGGTGTTCCTTGTGAAGACTGCTGTTGCGCTGGCTGCGCAAAGTCACCTGGCGTAAACGATGTTGGTGTAGTAGTAGGCAATGGAATTGTATTATCATGTGAACTTGAGGCAGTAGGATCATGTGAGGGTCCTTCATCTTCATCTTCATGAGGTTTCTGAGTAGGAACTGAAATTGGCTGAACATGACCTGGTAATTGAACCTTTGGCCTCTTGATAATCACCTTTGCCTTTGCCTTTGGTAAAGCATCAGTAGAATCAGTTGAGATCTGTCTCTGTTTCCTTTGAACTCTGATAGGCTCTGACGTCGGATCAGGTCCTGGTGGAGAATCGTCATCTTGTCCAGGATCAGCAATCTCTTCGATGGGGATGTCAGGATTGGAAAACGGAGTTGATGGTGAACTTGGTTGTTGTGTTTCCCCCGAGTCCTGTATTCCTGGCATATCCAAATCATCATCAGGTGGTGTTCCATAATCATCTGGAATGATATACTCTTGATCATCATCATCACCTGGATCAGGTCCAGTGTTGTAATCAGGTTGATTATCATCATCCAGAGGATCTTCTGGTTCATCACCACTCAACATCTCATCATCATTTTGTGGAACATCACCATGCTGATCTGGATGAATCGGATCGTCACCATTTGGTGGTGTGCTACTTGAACTAGGAGGATCTTCAACTCTCCTTTTGATAGCACCAGTCGTTTCACGTGAAAAGACGATCATACTCCATTCATGGATTCTGAACTGTTCATGATGTGGATACAACTGTGACACAAACATGAAGTAAACATGATCATAATCACCAGGCTTCCAAATGAGTAAGACAGCATCTTCAGGATGTTGAAACAAAGGATTCACTCTTCCATAAGTTCCTCTGAACACACTGCAATCTTCAAAGTACATTTGAGGCAATGTCTTCCTTCTGACATCTTGAAGTCCAGGAATCAATTCAATGATTCTGGGGTCAATTGATTCTCTGACACTAGCCTCTGTACTCCTTGGCAACTGATCAATCTTCCTCAATGTTTGAACAAGTAACTGAGTGGTAAACCTCTGTGGAAGGATGTGCTTCAATGGCACTGGAATAGAGGTCTCAACATGATGCAAGTCTTGCAACAAACACGAGCACTCAGGTTCACGGTCCAAAAACATTGAAGTGCCACACAATGCTCCATCATCAAAATGTTCCAACAGATCTTCAAACAAGAAACATTGTCTCATGTTCTGCAAGGGTACAAGCTGTGTGAACTGCGCAATGAATGAGCACAAGTGAGATGGTAAGACTTTCCATTGTGGATCATTCCAAAGCTTCCCTTCTCTATTGAAGGCATGCTGTGGTTCCAACATGTCAAAGTCTTCATCATGATTGTAATACACACGCAAGTTCTTGATTGAAGGATCACACCGACAGTAATTTGACATGTCAAGGTTGAAACAACCAATGTGATACTTGATTCTGTCCTTCTGAAATTTCTTCCAAGCCAAAAACTGAGCAAATCCTGAATCAGGTGGTGCAATCACCAAAAAACCTTTTCCTCGGTCAGCTTGCCATTTCATCACATCAAGGCAAAACTTGAATACCGAGTATTTCCAGGAATTTGGTGAAGGATTTGTGATCAATACGTATTCAGGATCAAGCTTCTCAAGTTGTTTCCAAACTTGGTTTTGTTTCTTCTTACTGTTGAAACTCCAACCATGCTTGTGGTCAACGGGTTCACCAACCTTCATGTTCAATCGTGCCATGTGCCAACTAAGACCAGTGTTGCTACTGAAAAGTTCCACAACATCACACTTGCCAGTCTGACAAAACCAGTGAGCTTGTTCACCTAAATAGGCTTCAGCATATTCAGCTATGTCTGGTTCATAGTCATCCTCATCTTCAACTGCAAGTGGAACAGGTTCTGATGTGTCAAGTCCAGGAACAGCAGCATCATGCCATTCGTCATGGTCACGTCTCACCTTCGATTGATTAACACGCATGACTGCGTTGTCAACATGTACATTGACCATAGCACCTTCTTGAGAGATAACAGTACCTCTGATCCATCTTTCCTTTTTCCATGCCTTTGAAGCAATAGCATTAGCATTGACAGGGGAACTCCAAACGAAAACCTTGTCACCTGGTTTGTAAGGTCCATCTGATGGCATTGTTCGTTTGGCCATGTCATGTCTGAGGTCAGCAGCTTGTCTGGCTTCCTGATGTGCCCTCAGTGCTAACCTTTGCAACTCGAGTTGTGTTTTGTCTTCAGGTAAGGGGTCAACACTAAGTTGAGCAGGATCAGAAGTCTCAATATCCAGAAGATCTGGTGGTCTTCTACCAGTGGCAATTTCCAAAGGAAAATAACCACTAACAGTGAGTTGAGTGTTTCTGGCCCAAACAGTACGCTTCACAGCTTCTCTGATGGTGATTCCTTTGAACCTATCATCTTCAAGGTTCTTGGACATGATTTGCCATTGTCGTTTGAAAAGTCTGACAGCTGATTTAGCTCTGTTAGGCCATGGGGTTCTTGAACCACAGGGACATTCCTTGATACCATGAGTTCGGTAATAAGTCAGAAAGTCTTCTTGAAAGAATGCTTCATCACCTACGATGGCTTTCGGCATACAGTTATGTTCATCAGTCCACAACCTTAGAGCCTGAATGGTCTCCTTGTTGTTCAGTGAGTTTTGTGCCGTAGCCCAAAGTAAGTTGGTTGCACCATCAAGAACAAGCAACACCATGTACTTGTTCTTCCTCAACTGAATTTCAGCATGATCAACAAAGATAACATCTCCAAAGTTGGTGGATCGTATGCCTGAAATTCTGGCTCGCGGCGGTGGTGCAATGGAAGTACTACACACACGACACTTGTTGTACATCTCCTCATACTTCTGATAAACAGAGTCAGGAAGTCCTAACATGGAAGTCCTTCGTCTGAATTGAGTAGGAGACATGTGATAGTGTTTGATGTGAAGTTTGTAGAGTTCCACACTATCCTCTAGTTTCCTGAGCATCTTTCTGTATGCTGGTGTCATGGCTTGCACTTCACTACCAGGCAGTGGAATTGAAACTCGCCTAGGCTCAAGAGCATCACTACGTAGTTTCTCAACTTGACTTTCTGAATCTTGCTTACCACGGTTGCGCGCAGGTGCAGAATGTTTCGGTTCAATGACTTGAGGTTCATCTGAATCAATTTTGTCCAAACCTAATTCCCTAGCTACCTTGTCAAGCTCATCTTCTTCATCAAGCTTGGGATAGGAGACAACAACCTTCTTTCTTGATGAACCTGATTGAGAGTCATCGACAACTTGAGGTTTCTGCTTACCTACGTGTCTTTTGGCTGCAGGTGGACCTACCTCAATCTTTTTCGAGCCTGGTCCATTTGAAATCGGTTTGCCTTCCTCCTTCTTTAAGGAGCTTGGCTTCTTCTTCTGTACACCTGATGGCACTGAAGAGGCTGACTCAGGGTGAAAAAGATCATCAATGTTTCCACGAAAGGGCTTTGCGCGATCAATGTCACTTCTGACAATGTCATCTGGGATCACGTAGTCCTCCTTGATCTTGTAGATGGTCTTGCCCTTCCAGAACTCTTCACTCTGTTCAGAAAACCTCTTCCTCTCAGTGCGCCAGTTGTCCTTGTGAAGAACCTTCTTCTTGCTCTTCTGGAATTCCATGTGAGTTTCTCTCTCATCAAGAAGTTGATCTTTTGGAATTGGAGTTTTCTCTGATCGAGTCATCTCATGTAAGTTCATTCTCTTGTCCTTGTGGTGCCTGATGAGTTCACGACGTAGTGGATCAACCTGCCAGTAGTCACCAGTCACCAAAGCTTCTCCTTCATGAACATCTTGTTTGACAGCAATCTGACTGTACTCAAAGTGATCGTGTTGTGAATAGAAACTTTTGACTTGTGGAGTCTTGAAATGAACTTGGCTCATGTACCATGCTACATCTTGTAGGTCGAGAATGAGATGAGTACTGATGGCTGTCCTCAAAACCATTTTTCTCATGCCAATACGTGCACAGGACAAATAAGCCTTCTCTGGAGTAAGTTCAAATTGAAATCCAAGATTTCTCATCTGTGGAAGTGACATCAACAATTGGGACATCACCTTCTTCGACAATGTCGAATTCTGTGAACTGAGTGTTCCATCCATGATCATACATGAATATCACGAGCTTCTCAGTACATTTGGGTTGTTGAGAATTTGCAAGGAAGAATCTTGAACTTGTTGGCTGAATTTCATACCAGAGTCCACTGTTGGGATGTGAGTCAACATATCTGCAAAATGCTTCAACTGCTCGTCGAGAGCCCATAGCTCTTGTGCATCCAAGATCCAGAATACACACAGTTGGTGGTGCAGAATTCTCTGTGTGAAAAGCTAGTCCATTCTCACATGCCAGATCAGTCTGTACAGTATGAAATGAAAAAGCACTCTGCTGCTCACCTGATTCCTTTGTCTCAGCAAAGCATTCAGAATGAGATGGTACCTCTAACTCTGTAGAGCATCCATATGAAAACCATGATGTGCCTTTTGCCAACGGCTTCCATGAAGCCTCACCTTCTTGTAGACCAACTTGCCTGGGCACACGAGCTGGACGTCGTTGTACACCTTGTCGAAGTGCAACAAGATCTCCAACCGGAACAGGGAACTTCTTGAGTCCTTCTCTGTTTTGCTGTGCTGTTGCATCACGTTGGTTCTGTCCTCCACGACGAGTGCGTCGATGTACTTCTTGTTCTGCATACGTGGATGCCAGGGCATCAACACGTGCTGGTTCAGTCTCTGCAAAAGCAAAGAAACCATGACCAGAGCTTGATGCAGCAGAAGAATAATGAGCTTGTTGTTGGTGTTGATTCTGTATGGCAGGAGTTGATGTGGTCTGAGGTTGAACATAATAGTTTGACTTGCCTTTTCCATCTCCTGGCTTTCCTCCTTTGCCATCATCATCCTTGCCTTTCTTGCCTTTCTTTCCTTTTCCTTTTCCTATATTCTGGAAGTATCCATACTCATCCATGTAGTACAGATCATCATAGGCCCAATAGCCTTCATTCCAGGGTTGATCATCGGCCCAATAGCCGTCATAGTTTTCATTCCATTCATCATCTTGCCAATCTTCTTCATAATCTTCTTCACTCACCATGTGAGCACGGCCTTTTCTTCTTCCTTTACCTCGGCCTTTTCCTTTTCTTGATCTGAAGAACCTTCGTCCTCCTCTGCCTTTTCCTTTTCCTTTTCTCTTTCCTTTACCTTTGCCTCGTCTGATGTATTTGCCTTGGAACCTTCTCTGATACCATGTGAAGTTGGCGTCATCATAAACCCAGAAAACATCTTCTAAAGCATCCAGGAATCCTTCTGCGCCGTCTTCTTCATCTTCGGCCCAATAGCCGTCGGTTCCTTCTAATTCACCTTCATCCAGTACGAGGAAAGATCTTCTCTGTGCCATGCCAGAGGGTTGCATCAATGGATTGTCAACTGCTGTTTTGGTAGTGCAAAACATTTCCAAAAACAGGTCACGTAGTTCTTGAATGTTGTATCTATCGAGGGTTCGTCCACGATGTGTCATGATACTTGTGAGTGTGTTTCTCTGATCTTGACTCAGGTCAGCTAGACTTACAAAAATCAATGCTAGCAAATTTTCACCCAGTGGGAATGCTTGTCGCTGTACTTGTCTACGATCTTCCTGAAATTGTCTAAATGCCGCTAATGCCAGTTCATCTGACCAAGGAACAACTACATGGGGTGTTCCTGAGGCTGCTGCTACATCAGCTCTCTCTTGTTGATCTCGTTCATGTTCTTGACGTCGTTGTTGAACAAACAGAATTGCTTCAGGACTAGTCACTGTTACTTCTGGAAGTAAATCCATCCAAGACTCAATAAGTCTATTGCCAGTGAGTTGAAATCTAGTCATCCACTTCTGAAGATCCATGGTTCCTCTGTTGAACTTCATGAACTGCATGAAACGGTATAAGAACACGTTCTGGGCACCTTTGATGAAATGAGGTCGTAGAAATCTTTTGAAATAAGCCACTCCTTCATAGGGATCCCTGAGCAATTCTCTATCCAATAGCCTCTTGTATTGTTGAGCATCTCCTTCCAGTCTGTTGCGCAATGCTGGACCACGTTTCTCTGGTTCTAACTCCGTAATGTCACACCAGTCATCAATTGCATCCTCAAAAGCAAAGAAGCTGGTTCGCCCATCATAGGCTGGAGCAACCTTTGTGGTCATCTGTTGCGTCATATGAATCTGTGTTTGCTGGGGTGCTCTTCTCATTGCATAAGAGTCATATTGGTTCCATTCATTTGCATCGACAATGTCGAAGTCATCATCATCATAGCCATGGCTTGCCATTGCTTGGGCTCTACCTGGAGCTCACCCTCAATGAGGGATCACTGCTCCGCTACCACTTGAAGAGGGGCCCTAGCGTCTACTTCAAGATCAGCTAAGGCGTCTTCCCCAATGACAGCACTTGTTTTACTCAGCCTGTTGCCGGTCCGTGCTGGTCTACAGGGTTACTCTATATACCTCTTGAGCCTTGAAGGGCGCATATAAATGTGCTCAATACTCATGCATGTACCTATGTAGGTATTAGGTCGAAACAAAAACAAGGGCGCAGCGCCTCCCCCCAAAGCAGATTGGAAACACCTATTTTACATGCAAGGTGCTGGGTTGAATGTGATACTCAAGGTGTATAGACTACACGACATGCACCCTGGAAACATGTGGAATACAGTATATATACTTATATATATAAAAGTATATATATATATACATTTATATGATTTATATATATATATACATATGAATGTACATATATATATAAGTACATAAATATATATTTATATATTTATATGTAAATATAAATATATAAATATAAATATAACTATATAAATATAAATATAAATATATCAATATAAATATGTAAATATAAATATATCAATATAATATATATATATATAAAAATAAGTGTATATATACATGCATAAATATAAATATATGTATATATTTACACATATATATATATGTAAATATATATATATATATATTTGAATTTGAACATAAATAGTAATAATGTGTATATAAGAAAATATAAGTAGAAAATATAAATAATATAAATATATTTAGATATAAATATATAAGTGTGTATATAAATGCATAAATATATATATATATACATACATATATATATATATGTATGTAAATATATAGAATTTAGTTTAAACATAAATATTAATATAGTCGATTCAAACTAGTGTATTGAAAAATGTGCAAGTTTGACATACTAAAAATACCACCAAAAGCCATGGAAAGCAAGCCAAAAAGCCAAAAGCAAACAAGCAAAAAGCAAAAAAACAAAAAAGCAAAAAAACAAAAAAGGCAAAAATAACAAAAAGCAAAAAAACAAAAAGCAAACAAGCAAAAAAGCAAAAACGCAAAAAAATAAAAATAAAAAAGCAAAAAGCAAAAAAGCACAAAAGCAAACAAGCAAACAAGCAAAAAAGCAAAAAAGCAAAAAAAACAACAAAAAAAAAAGCAAAAACAAAGCAAACAAGTAAAAAAAACAAAAAAAAACAAAAAAGCAAAAAAGCAAAAAAGCAAAAAAAATAGGAGAAAGCAAGATAAAACAAGAAACCCAAAAAAAAATCCAAAAACGTAAAAGAAAAAAAATCCAAAAACACATAGGCCTCCCATATTTATCCGGCCTTCAAGGCCGCAAAAATCCAATCCATGAAGAGATTTTCCATTTTGTAACGGTGAGACCCAGGTCTCACTATGGGGGTGCACTTGGGGCTAATGGAAATATATAACTATATATAACTAGTAGTAGTACCGCGCAAGGCGGTAGCGGAAGTTTCAAAGATAGGACGCTATGATAGGAGAGGTGCAACTTTTGATCTCTCATCTCCCCAGACGGCTCCGCACACGCCGCTTTAGCGAGCCTACTTTTCGACCCTCCGGAGCCGCAAAACATTGGAAAAACACCGTGTTCGAGACTTTCCTACCTTTTCTGGCACCTGGATCTTCTTTCTTCTGACTCTTTCTCTTCTCTGACTCTTCCCACCTTTGCTTTTCCATCTGTCGAGTCCATATTGTTGGAAGTTTGACTTCTAAACTTCCTTCGATAACCAATGGGAAACCTCCAAACGTTGGGACATGGGGCCCAACCATGGTGAAATCTTATCCACATCCATTGCTGGGTTCCACCGCAAGTCACCACTTGTTACCACTGGATGAATCAATGGATGAATGTCCACCAGCATTTTGCGGCCCAGATGGCCCCCCAAAAAGAAAACAAACCCTCTGGTAATTTAACATAGCTATTGAAAATTGCCATTTATAGTTGATTTCTATACTAAAGATGATTATTTCCCATAGTTTTTTGTATGTTTACCAGAGGCTAATCCCTTAATCATCCTTCATCGATTCCCCACATGGACGATTTCCTGGGAAAACAGGCCAACCCTGCGGTGCCCATCACGTCCTCATGACGTTGGCGATCGTTGGAACTTCCACATCCACAGCCTTGGCCCTCAGCTGTTCGGGATCTGATCATTGAAACCAGAGATCTTTGGAAACGTCAGTGGTTTTAATATGTTTTAATGACCATCAAATGTGAGTTAACAGTCCAGAAATTAGTGATTAAATCAATGTGGGGGTTTAATTTCTGGATTTAATCACTCTCCAGTTTTTTTTTAATGGGGAAGTTTATCTGGATTCATTCATGATTTAACGACCATCAATTAATTGGAAGTTTGTGATGTTTTTTTTGTCATTTCTTGATTTGAATTCAATGATTATAAATTCATGGGTGGGTTATTCCAATGATAAACCTGGTAGCGGATCAATTCCTGGGCTGCGTCGTGTCTCGAGGTTGTCTCCATGTTGTTTGGAGGTTTCCTGACTGGGGGTACCCCCAGTAATTCAGCGAAGTAGATGGGATTTTCCATGAAATAAACCATCCAATGCTCACTTGGGGTACCCCCAAAAAACAGAAAGACCGCATTTTAAACATTTTTAAACCAGATCCATATTTGCCCTCTTTTGGTTTAGACATCACCTGAATTGATTGTTTTTTCACATCTTCGCGGCAAAAAGGTCATCCTGGACATCAGGCACCAGGAGCCAATGCAGCCAAGGATCAAGACGTAGTTTCTGGGAGTGATGATCAGCTCTTGTTTCTGGCCATTGGCACCCGCCACGTGAAAGGTCAACTGGCCGTCCGTTTCTGCTTGGATTTGGAGATTCGGAGGTCGGAGATTTGGGGATGAGCGAAACTTGAACGTGTCGTGGATTTAGAGTAACCCACGACCCACGCACACACACACACATATATATATATGTATATGTATTACAGCCAATCTATATCCAAATCCTGCTTGTTTCAAAGCACAATCATCTCAAAGCACCGGATCAAAGCATGATCAGAATTATTTTCAACAGCAGATCAGTGGGATAAACCCATGGAGATCAGTGGGAAGATCAATGGGAGATTGGGATGTGAAAATCTGCGGAAGGTTTTTACACCACCAAGCATTGAGCTTGGTGGAGTCAAAAAAAAACAGCGTTTATATGAGATTTTTCCCAGAAGGTCTGTACTTCACCATGATGATCGTGTCGCCAAGTCGGGTCAAGTCGGGTACAGTTTTCGGCTGGGGCCTGGGGATCAGAATATTCACCCAGACCTTAGGATTCCTCAAATGAAGCACCAGGTAGTTCAGCAGAATGAATCCCCAAGAAACATAACAAACACCATTCATTCCCACCGTATCCCCATCTTGCCGTCCCCAAGAACCTTCACCAATATTTTCCACACCCGCCTCCGGCATCTCCTGATTGAGATCCACACCCTGAAGCTGCATGGGACCGAGAAAATCTCAGAGACGTATGGGCGGTGCGTCATAGTATACCTATCTATGATCAGCGAAATGAATGGGGACCACCAGCTTGTTTGATGTGAAAAGCAGGGAATTCGGAATGATTCCGAGGTTTTGATCGATAAGATAAGAATGTCATTAGCACAAGGCCCCCGAGTTATAGGCTATAAGTGGCTTTAAATAACAGCAGCAAAAAAGCAATCTCCACCACAAATCCATCCATTGGCATCTGCGTCCCCGTTGGGATGTCCTGGATGTTTTTGTGGGTCAAAACCCTGGCACCCGGATGGTACCCTAAAACAGCTGCTTAATGGACGGTTCTTCATGGTTCTTCCCCCAAATATGGCAATAATAGGTGTTGACCCATATGCCATGTCTCACCGTTTTTTGGTGAAAGCACCGTTTCGAATCCCTATTCTCCCCCTTCGCAAATGTCTTTTAATGTCACCCCTTGAAACCGGAGACATCTCCATGGATGCTTCCTCCATAGACCTTGTGCCTCAGGGGAATGGGGAAGTACAAAGACCCCTGATGTCAAAAAATCTCCTGTGAAAGTTGGTAAATCTTCAGGACATCTTCGGATTCTCCCCCATTTAAACAATGGCAACGATTATTTCAACGAACATCAACACCACCCCTTTTTCAAAATCTGCCATTCCAATAGAGACCGGCCTCGATCCAGCTGGCGCAGTGTTCCAATAGCAGCTGGAGTGTCAGGGCTGGTGGAAGCTGGAATTCTGGCCGCAGATCAGCGGATTTTCATGGATGAGAGGATCGGCTTTGGAGAGGATCAATGAAGATTTGGGCAGGGGATATTCATGATATACTCATGATGATTCTGATTTAGACAGTTAAAATGGCCCCATGAATTGATATTTTTTTGGTTATATAATGCCTACTTAAAAGTGGGTGACACCACTCTCCTTGAGGATGGCAATGGTGATCCGGATGGTGTGTAATTCAGATCTGGGACCGAGATCAAACTCTGGAGTTACAGTCAGAAGCAGGGGGATTTCATGACCGCAAGATTTAAGTACCCTCTGGTAAACATACAAAAAAACGATCGAAAGATCCACCATTTTCTAGCTGGGTAAATCCACTATTTCTATGGCCATTTTCAATAGCTATGTTAAATTACCAGAGGGTAGATGAACTGTTGGATGAAACAGGGACTTACAGCAACTGAGATGAGGTGAACCACCAGGAAGATGGGGCAGCAACGGCTTCAGCAGAACTGGTTTTGAGCAACTTCGCCTCATTCTTTTTGTGTCCGCTGAAATTGTTGAACAATATGTTGAACAATATTTCACACCCAAATTTTGGTGTGGTTGGTTCTCTTCAAAAAAAGAACATATTTCAGACACATTTTTTTCTGGTTGGTGATTGTTGGTTCTCAGAATAAGATCCTCATGACATCCCCCCCAAACGGCGCCAAAGTTGATGGTTCCATTTGGAGCTTTCCAATCCACTGGGGATCCGCACCTTCCTGGGAGCCTTCCTTGGAGGCTTGCTGGGAGCCTTCCTGGGAGCCTTCCTGGGACTCTGCGTCCTGCGATTCCTCAGGCGCCAAGGGTTTTTTGGCGGCCGCCGCACCTGGGCGAAAGACCATTTCTGCAGAGATCGGTATTTGGATGATTTAAAATGCTTATTGGTCAATCATGTATGTATATATATATATTATATGTACAATATTCTTAAACTTCCGGCATGTAGTAGTATTTATTGTTGAATCGCAGTTTATCTTGGTTGAATTCCAGTTTTGCTTTGTCAATTTACAGGAAAAATCCGTATTTGCGTTCATTCAAGTTGCCATTCGCCTTCTTACCCTGATACTTGCTGTGACCCACATCGGCTAGGCAGTTCTGAGCGAGATTCAGAACACTCAGGGGTGAATACCTACCCCTGGAATGCACCGTCATGCGCTATCATGCTGTCCATTTGTAGTGGAATTTTGCTGTGGTTGAGAATCCTGCACCGATGGAAGTCCGTGTTTCATAGTTACCTTCATAGTTACCAACTGGTGCAGGATGGCTTGTCCATCCGTAGCGGGTTGTCACCTTCGCCACCGCTTCACTTTCGTGGGGATGAGGTAAACTGCCATACCACGTTGGGTTGGAAGAACATCAAGACAGACTAAAGCTTGAAACATGCGGGAAATATGCGGGATGCAACCTTCACTGCATGGGACGATATGATCGTAAACCATCTCTGGAGTCAACTTGCGGTTCCAACCAGTCACTGCTGCACTGCAGGCGAAAGGTTGAGTATGTCCATGTTCAAGCGGTATCTACGAGTGTATCATGTATTTTGCAAAATACATAACAATATAGTTACTTAATCTTGCTTGTATCATATAATTATATATATATATACATACATATATATATACATATATATACATATATATATACATATAATAATATATGTATGTTCATACAGATACACATAGACATATACTGTATATATCTAGATACATAATGATACATACACATTTTGCATACCATATCTCTATATAACGTATATAAACATAATACTAAATAACATAACCATACAGTCTCATCGCTGGAACAGTCTCTTTCACATGCCCTTCCGATGATGCAGAGTCGAAATCATTCGAATTCGTTGCCGTAAACCCCCAAAACAACGCTGGCAATCGAACATCCCGATGTTCAATCAGGACCCTCACAAAAACTATGGAACATCACCATTTTTAATGGGCAGATCAACTATAAATTGCCATGTTCAATGGCAAACTGTTAGTTTTCCAGAGGGTAAATACCCCCAAAAAATGGTAAAAGTATGTAAAAGTTCCGTTTTGTGAGGTAAGACAGCATTTTCACTACAAAAAAAACGTCAGTCGCAAAAATCACCGGTCGCCATGGCACTTTTTAGGCCAGCTGGAGTGAACTCCGCTGGAACTTTGTTTCCCAAAGGAATAGGACCTGCATGACCTGCAGCAACGATGGCATCGGCTTCCAAAGCTCGAATTCGATGGCAAGTTTCAATGGAAAAAAACATGAACATTATAATGGGAGAGATCATGGGGATGAATATGATCATAATATTCATAATCAATTAATATTTCCAGTAGTTGACGAAACAGGAATACGGGGAAGATCATGGACGATCATGGACGATCATGGAATATGAATAGAATGTAAAAAAAGAATGGGATGATCCATGATGATGGGGATATCATTTTTGGATACTCTTGGTGTACCCAAAGGGCCACAGTCATCCACAGTCACCATTTCCCGTTCTAACGATATGATGATCCCGTGTGGTTGCTTTGATTGGCCCTTTTTGGAGAGTCAGGCGTCATAGCTATCACCTACTTCTGTCACGAGACCAATGGCTCAGCAAATTCCAGTTCAGTTGGACACCACTCGAGTTGTTTCGCAGTCATGGCTCAGAGAATTCCATTTCAGTATTTTCAGTTGGACATCACTCTAGTTGTTTCATGTTGTTTCGCAGTAAGAAATCCAACTGTTCATCCTTTTTTCTGAAGACCTTTTCCTTCCAAAGATGTTCTCTTTGGAACATCTTCCCGCCTTCGCTCTGATTCATAGCTCCTGATGGCGGGGTTCATCCAGGAACCGAAAAAAAATCCAGGAACTGAGAGTCGTATCATGTCGTATCCATAGATCTAAACATTATCCCGAAAACATTACCCTCTGGTAAACTAACATAACTATGGAAAATCACCATTTTCAATGGGAAAATCCACTATTTCTATGACAATTTTCAATACAGTAGCTATGTTAAATTACCAGAGGGTAGGTGAAAAATTCCATAATTTTGGCACGCGTTATTTTTGAATTGGCTACTGTATATATAGCCCGCCAATATCATGGCTACAGTATTCGATGCAAGGCGATGCTGGAAAATGATCTAGTCACGGGAGGATCCCCACACGTTGTCAAACATGATTTTGGATCATCTTATTTGTAGGGTGGAACATCAAGGACATGTTTGAAACCACCGGTTACCAGGCAATAAACTAGGATACCAGATGTGGCTCCAAAACCGGTTGGTGACCAGTCTCCGACCCGTAACCATACCAGTCTCAGATATCTGAAGTCTCATTGATTTATATTGATTTATTGTTATAAAAAACATCAGTATAACGATATCTGAATTCTATCCCAATGGTTGATAACATTGTATAACCATATTGCGAAGATCACTGGGCGATAGGATTCATGACAGGAAACGCCCTCCTTTTTGAGCTGATGATTCTGAACAAACTCACCATTGATGGTGTCATTGGCCAAAGAAAAACTCCGAATGTCACAGGAAACCACATGTATGTATATATATATATACATATATATATATATATATCTCTTAGGTTATTTTTTGGTTTCTTTCCATTCAGAGTTTCAATGGCCCCCAAAATCCATATCCAAGATAAATAACATCGCATCAACCTAAATCCCTGAACAAATCCCAAAATCCAACGACTCCAACGACTCCAGCAGCCGCAAAAAAACACGAAAATCGTCCTTCGGTCTGTGGGGTCAACAGCTCTGCCATCATGGCGGCCACGAGCTCGGGCTCCTTGGATTTGCGGCAAAAACATCGAAGATGAACAAAGGGATTGAACGTCTATGATCTGTTGGCGAATAATGGCGAATCATGGTTAATCATGATTATTGATGGTTAATAATGATCAATGATGCTTACAATTAAATATGGTTGATTACAGACTAAAACACTATAACTATAACAAACAATAGGGAGAGTTGTTATCGGTAATTCTTCATGTGTTGTCAACAATACACCAGCCCGAAAACCCAGCATTTTTTGTGGGTGATATTCCAACCATCCCCAAAAAAGCAAGTTTTTGTGGGGTTTCTATGGGTTTCTATGGGTTTCTCAACGCCGAAAAAGATGCCAAAGTTGGTCAATTCGGCATCTTCTTGGTGTTTTGATCTTGTTGGGTGATTTTTTTTGGTGTTCAGAAAAAGGCCGCTGGGCCAGCTTTTTGAAGCTTACCCCAAGCGTTGACCTAGAGAGGTTATGATGTTCATGAAGGTAAGGCCATCCTTCAGCCGATAGGTTGAGGTAAGATCTACAGGAAACCAGAATTGTTTTTGCTCACGCCCTCTCTAACGGTCCAGTTGAATTCGGTCTTTTTGTAAGCATTTCCAACACACGCAGGTGTTTCGGCGTTGGGATGTGAATTTGGTGGGGGGGGCCAATACTGTTCTTTATCTGCTGATTTTCGTCAATTTGGTGTCTTGTGTCCTGCATGTTACTGTTTTGTTATCGATTTTGTTCCTATATGCAAACTGCTGTACGCTCTTACATGCTCTGCGTTCTGTAACGCTCCACTCCACGTTCTGTAACATGCTCTACTCTGAATAACATGCTTTAGGTTCTTCCATGTTCTACGTTCTGCAACATGCTCTACGCTCTATAGCATACTTTACGTTCCATAACATGCTTTACGTTCTGTAATATGCTTTGCGGCATTGGCACAATCCTTCTCCCCACAGGTCTGACGCGCAGTTTGCATGGGTTGCTTTATCGGATTGTCCGAAGTGATGACACCAATTTTCGCAGTTTTTAAATTGTCTGTAAAACATCTTGAATCCTTAGAACGAGTTCCAGAGCTGAAACCGCTGTAAAATCATGTAAAACCCGTATGAGAGTGGACCTCCGCAAGTTCTGAAGCCATCCATTTTAGCCAAGTTGAATGCACAAAATCAGCATCTTCGCCCACCTTCTGGATCATGGCAAAGGGAATTCCTCCTGGTGGGGGAAAGGAAGATATTGCTATGGGGGGGGCTAGGGCCGGCTAGGATATTATAGGATTTATATGGGATTTATATGGATTTATCGGGGATGGTTAGGATCCTATGATCTTTAACTAAGATCTGGACAATTCCGAAATCGGATACAGTAAGCCTATTCTTTGGGATCATTCCCAATAGCCGACTGATTGATGGGCTTTGCCAGAGAAGTTGCTACCTCTTCCCGCTGGGACTGGTATCTTGGAATGCCTCTGTCTTGGTTGGGGCGCGGGTCAAATTCCAGAGGTGCCACAGGTGTCTATCTATGTCTATCTTCATGGTATGCCCTTTAGACCCAAAGCTGCTTGGGTCTCTGTGCCTCTTAAGTTTCCCGACAGATGCAGTACAAGTAGGTGTGTGGGCATCGGTCCATAAAGAGAAGACAACAAGGAGTCTATTTTTGGCGGCTAGATGCCCCTTCTTCGATCTCAAACACACTGTTTGATTGCTCGTTGTATCGTTCACTGGTCGCAAACCCATGTTTGGCGTTCCACTGCCAAAATTTGATTGTTGTGTTGATCGATAGCTTCATGTTTTCTCGTTCCATGCCTCTTTTTCATGTTGCTTGGGCCTTTTTTGTCTATGGAAATCACAGTGTCAACTAGAAATCAGTCATGTTTATGCCTACGGCAGGAAAACCGTACGTGCGTTTTGCTACTTTTTTGCGTATTGCTGCTTGGGGTGGGGTGGGGTGGGGTGGGGTGGGGGGGCATGTTAACGTTCCTGCTACGCTGCTGATGGGGTGGGGTGGGGTGGGGTGGGGGGGCATGTTAACGTTCCTTGTACTTCGTGCATTATATATTGCCATGTTGCTAAGATTTCTGGGATCTTTTACTACGTTACATGTTGCTACGCTGCTGAGATCTCTGGGATCTTGTACGACGTTACATGTTGCTACGCTGCTGAGATCTCTGGGATCTTTTACTACGTTACATGTTGCTACGTTGCTAAGATCTCTGGGATCTTTTACTACGTTACATGTTGCTACGTTGCTAAGATCTCTGGGATCTTGTACTACGTTACATGTTGCTACGCTGCTGAGATCTCTGGGATCTTTTACTACGTTACATGTTGCTACGTTGCTAAGATCTCTGGGATCTTTTACTACGTTACATGTTGCTACGCTACGCTGCTGGGTGTGTAAAAAACTCGTCGAATCCACATCTGATGCACGTGGTATTCGCAAGGAATTGTCAAAATTCAATAGATTTTGCATCCACTTTTTTTGACCAAAATTCAATTATCAAACGAGTTCGGAACAGCATTTTATACTGTAAATTACAGGTGATTCTGACTCTCCTGGAAACACACAATCAAAACGCTCGCGCGGTTTCCCTTCCGCCGGGATGTTTATGATTATGGAACCATAACTATTTATGACCATAATTTACCAATGATTATCTGGTTGGTTGTATACCTACCCCTCTGAAAAATATGAGTTCGTCAGGGTTACGACATTCCCAATATATGGAAAGTCATAAAATTCCGTGGTTCCAAACCACCAACCATAATATACCTAGTGACTGGAATTACTATTATGATGTTATGTATAGTTCGTCAGGGTTACGACATTCCCAATATATGGAAAGTCATAAAATTCCGTGGTTCCAAACCACCAACCATAATATACCTAGTGACTGGAATTACTATTATGATGTTATGTATACAATGGTTATTACTATACAATGACTATAATTATGGTTCCATAGCAATTGATCATGGTCACATCCCAACGATTCGATGACCATATTTCGGAACCAAAAAAATTGGGGACCTGGTCCGGAGACGGCGATGCCAGCTTTCGCCATCTTTTGCAATTCCTGGACCGGGATCGAACATAAGAAGGTGCCAGAGAAATCTTGGGTTTTACGGCCAGTTCACTAGTTCGATATAGCTAGCGAGTTGGTTTATGATAGCTATATCAGGCTATATCATATAGCCTGATATAGCCTGATATAGCTATCATAAACCCACTCGCTAACCAATGGTGAGTTCTAAACCAACAGCTATCGTCTGAAGCCACCTTGTACAAGTAGGGATTTTTCACGATCGGGAGTTGACCAAAATGGAATTTGGGGTAGCGACCCTATCGACGTTTTCAAAAGGCTGGCCACATCTGGCCACGTTTAGACATTCTTTAAGTATTAAACATTATTAAACCATATTTTAACCAGCTTTAAGTATCAGACCATCTTATTATACCATATTTAAACCATATTAAACCATTATTACCATATTTAAACCATATTTATACCATATTAAACCACCCAGTCATGACCTGTGATCATGTTGACACACCCAGTCATGACCCGTCACCCGGATGATGAAAAGGTAGCAGGGATCATCCTTGAAGGTTCCGAGTCACTGCAGCTTCTGACGTTTATTTAGGATCGTTTATTAAAAAAACAGCATGATGATATTATGGTTGATAGATGTTGATAGTTGATAAATCACAAGCCCTGAAATATGTTCCTAAATGTCATGTAAACATGTGTGGACTACCTTGTAGTATTATACATTTTAATAAATCGCGAGTCCATGCCAGTCCAATGTTCAAAATGGCGGACACCAGACCAGTGGGTACCACCCCAAAACGCAGCTTGTAAACCACTTATTAGCAGTATATCCGCCGACCCCTGCCTAGCCTTGGCCCAGGCGGGGCGGCGCCTGGGATCACCGCAGGTGTGCGGCTTTGGCCTGCTAGGACCTCGGCCTGCACGGTCCACCAGACACCAAACCCTTTGCCACTGCCTTCCCAAGTCACCGCGAACACATTGCCCTGCAGCGGAGGCCTTTGCCAGCGCTTGGCCATGTCGCCATATCGCCATACCCCACTCCATCCATGTAGAGGGTGACAAAACCTGCGCGAAGCACGGTCCATCAGGACACAAGACCCCTCTGTGGGCCTTTTCCGCTTTGCTGCTGCCTTCCCAAGTCACCGCGAACACGTCGTTGCCCTGCAGCGGCAGCCCTTTGCCAGCGCCTGGCCGTGTTGCCATACTCCATTTAGAGGGTTTCAAAACGTGTGCGAAGCACGGCCCATCACGACACAAAACCCGTCTGTGGGCCTTTACCGCTTTGCCGCTGCCTTCCCAAGTCACCGCGAACACGTTGCCCTGCAGCGGCAGCCCTTTGCCAGCGCCTGGCTAGTCGCAATACTCCGTTCAGAGAGTTAGAGGGTGACAAAACCTGAGCGAAGCACGGTCCATCAGGACACAAGACGCCTCTGTGGGCCTTTACCGCTTTGCCACTGCCTTCCCAGGTCACCGCGAACACGTAACCTGCGCGAAGCACGGGCCATCAGGACACAAAACCCCCGTGTGGGCCTTTACCGCTTTGCCACTGCCTTCCCAGGTCACCGCGAACACGTTGCCCTGCAGCAGCAGTCCTTTGCTAGCGCCTGGCTAGTCGCAATACTCCGTTCAGAGAGTTAGAGGGTGACAAAACCTGCGCGAAGCACGGTCCATCAGGACACAAGAGCCCTCTGTGGGCCTTTACCGCTTTGCTGCTGCCTTCCCAGGTCACCGCGAACACGTTGCCCTGCAGCGGCAGCCCTTTGCCAGCGCCTGGCCATGTCGCCATACTCCATTTAGAGGGTTTCAAAACGTGCGCGAAGCACCGCACATCACGACACAAAACCCGTCTGTCGGCCTTTACCGCTTTGCCGCTGCCTTCCCAGGTCACCGCACACACGTTGCCCTGCAGCGGTAGCCCTGTGCCAGTGCCTGGCCATGTCGCCATAATCCATGTACCGCCTTGAAGCTGCTTCCCCTTGTCACCGTGAACACGTTGCCCTGCAGCGGCAGCCCTTTGCCAGCGCTTGGCCATGTCGCCATATCGGCATACTCCAATCCATCCATTTAGAGGCATTTAGAGGGTTTCGCAACCTGCGCGAAGCACGGGCCATCAGGACACAAAACCCCCGTGTGGGCCTTTACCGCTTTGCCACTGCTTTCCCAGGTCACCGCGAACACGTTGCCCTGCAGCAGCAGTCCTTTGCCAGCGCCTGGCCAGTCGCCATACTCCATTTAGAGGGTTTCAAAACGTGCGCGAAGCACGGCCCATCACGACACAAAACCCGTCTGTGGGCCTTTACCGCTTTGCCACTGCTTTCCCAAGTCACCGCAAACACGTTGCCCTGCAGCAGCAGCCCTTTGCCAGCGCCTGGCCATGTCGCCATAATCCATTTAGAGGGTTTCAAAACGTGCGCGAAGCACGGTCCATCAGGACACAAAACCCCTCTGTGGGCCTTTACCGCTTTGCCACTGCCTTCCCAGGTCACCGCGAACACGTTGCCCTGCAGCAGCAGTCCTTTGCCAGCGCCTGGCCAGTCGCCATACTCCATTTAGAGGGTTTCAAAACGTGCGCGAAGCACGGCCCATCACGACAGAAAACCCGTCTGTGGGCCTTTGCCGCTTTGCCGCTGCCTTCCCAAGTCACCGCAAACACGTTGCCCTGCAGCGGCAGCCCTTTGCCAGCGCCTGGCTAGTCGCAATACTCCATTTAGAGGGTTTCAAAACGTGCGCGAAGCACGGGCCATCAGGACACAAAACCCCCGTGTGGGCCTTTACCGCTTTGCCACTGCCTTCCCAGGTCACCGCGAACACGTTGCCCTGCAGCAGCAGTCCTTTGCTAGCGCCTGGCTAGTCGCAATACTCCGTTCAGAGAGTTAGAGGGTGACAAAACCTGCGCGAAGCACGGTCCATCAGGACACAAGAGCCCTCTGTGGGCCTTTACCGCTTTGCTGCTGCCTTCCCAGGTCACCGCGAACACGTTGCCCTGCAGCGGCAGCCCTTTGCCAGCGCCTGGCCATGTCGCCATACTCCATTTAGAGGGTTTCAAAACGTGCGCGAAGCACCGCACATCACGACACAAAACCCGTCTGTCGGCCTTTACCGCTTTGCCGCTGCCTTCCCAGGTCACCGCACACACGTTGCCCTGCAGCGGTAGCCCTGTGCCAGTGCCTGGCCATGTCGCCATAATCCATGTACCGCCCTGAAGCTGCTTCCCCTTGTCACCGTGAACACGTTGCCCTGCAGCGGCAGCCCTTTGCCAGCGCTTGGCCATGTCGCCATATCGGCATACTCCAATCCATCCATTTAGAGGCATTTAGAGGGTTTCGCAACCTGCGCGAAGCACGGGCCATCAGGACACAAAACCCCCGTGTGGGCCTTTACCGCTTTGCCACTGCTTTCCCAGGTCACCGCGAACACGTTGCCCTGCAGCAGCAGTCCTTTGCCAGCGCCT
>CAMXCT020000669.1:644587-679587 GCA_947184155.2 Cladocopium goreaui | reverse complement strand
ACCATAAGACACAAGATTTACAGGGAGATGATAGGGGTGCCAACTGCATTGCCTCAGCGCCAAGGGCATGGATCACAATGATCTTTTGGATCCCAATCCCATTTAACAAATGGGGGTCACCATTATTGGACCCCAAAATGGATGGTAAACCGTATCAAAACTGTCCCATTTTTTACAGTGGGCCTTTTTCTGGATCATTTTTTTCTGGAGCCAGCTGAATGAATATGGTGTGTCTCTGAAAATCAGGCGGAACCACCCAAAATGTTTCATTTTGACTATTTATATCTTAACATATTTAATCTGTTTGTGAATTATATACATTGAATTACACCATTGATAAAAAAGTAGGGAACATATCAAAAAACAAGAGCCACGAACAAACCCGAATGCAGTTACGTATAACACCTTTGTGAAACAAGTTATTTCAACAGTCTTGTGCATTCTTCCCCTGTTACCCTGCCAGTGTAGGCTGTGGAGTGCGGGATGGGGTGGAGTGCAGAGTGTGGAGTGTAAAACAGTGGAGTGTTCAGTGGGGACTGTATTGTTTAGGGTATGAAATGGGGATTGTGGAGTGTGAAGTGTCGAGTGGTAAAGTGTAAAGCGTAAAGTGTAGTGTGTGGATAAAGTGTGTAAAGTGTGTAAAGTGTCTAACGTGTGTAACGTGTGTAAAGTGTGTAAAGCGTGTAAGGAAGCCCATGGGAATCCTACAGGAAACTGAAGGAATCCAAACAAAAACTACAAAAGGCTAGAAAAATCTAATTCTATTCTGCTTGATAAGCTGGTTCTTTTTGGAGATTTCACCAATGGCACCCCACACAAAATCAGTTCAAATTCTACATAACAAAGAATTCCGAAGGAAAGCTAGAAACTTTAAACACAACACAGGAAAGCTGAAGAATACTAGGAAAAACTAAGGAAAACTGAAAGAAACTAAAGAAAACAAAAGAAAACTAGAAACAACTATAAAAAAACTACCAAAAGCTAGAAACAACTAAAAACCACTAGAGAAAGCTAAACAATGCAAAAAAAGGCGTAAAAACAACTTTTGGGTCGCAGAAGGGGCACTCCCTCCAAGAGTTATTCTTTAAATTTCTTTAATATGTTTGAATGTTATTGTCTAGCTTTTTCTAGCTTTAGATTTTCTTAGCTCCCACCAGGTCCCACCACCCTCATCCAGCGAGTTGCCGTTGCGAACACGTCTCAACCCCCAGACCCCCAACGTCAAACATCGAAAAAACCCATGGAAAAACCACTTGGAGAGTTGGCCAAAATCACCAGGTCGCGGTAACGCATGGTAACGCCGTTTAAACCATGCCTTGATCTTCTCCTTTCCGATGGAGACTCCTTGGAAGTCCAGTCCCCAATGGAGCTTGCCTGGCAAAGATCCCTCCAAAAAGCGCGCAAAAAGCTGGGGATTTTTGACATCTAACTTCATCTAATCACGGACAAATGGTGACTCAACATACTTCACCAACAAAAATGGGGATTTAACCTCTGGTAATTTGTATCAAGTTGCTACATGTCTATCTGGAACATGAGCCCATATAAGCCACTTATGGATATATATATATAATATACACATTTGGGGACGACCTACCGATTTAAAAGGGATTTTCCATAGCAATGTGAAATTAACAGGTGGTAATCCTGAGCCAAATTTGGAGTTTGAGGTGCGATGTTCACCCTGCAGAATTGTTTTACTCTCTATGTCTAGGGGCTTTGGCCATGATGAGCCATGCCCAACTGGTCAATGGTGCATGCTGGATTCTAGATGGCTGGAACCCCCAACACATCGGGGCACTTCAAAAGAAAAAGCACCACGAAGTGAGCACCACGATGTGAAGGCTTTATATAAAGCACGAGCACTTTCCATGTCACATCACGTCATCACGCAACATATGGGGATGGGTCAAAACCCTGGCACCTAAGTGAACATCAAAATAGCTGGTAAATGGATGTTCATCCCACTAAAAATGATACTAATAGGTATTGATCCATACCCATATTTTGAGGCCGATTTCGTGAAAAAATCTCAGCCGGCCCCAATGACTCGCCTACCGAACTCAAGTGCTTGGAGTGCTCTGGAGTGTTGACTCCCAAGACACCATCGGCCTGGCACAGCTTCTCACCTTAAAATGGCGAACGGTTAAAAGAGATTGACATACTGGACGAGAAAATAATAGACTAAATGTATGGTCATAGATTAGTATTACTATAATATAACATAGTATATAATTGTATTTAATGTATCTTAATCTATGTTTTAAAAATACTAGATTAGTATAATACCTTGTACATAATGGTTTAGTGATATTAGCTATTAACAAACATAATGTAACCCCTTTAAGCCCTCTTGAACAAGATTAGTATATAGACGCACTACTAACCATCAGCCGAACCAGGTCTTTTGGCCAATGCACAATTGCGAAGTTGGTGCTTCCCTGCTGCGAAACATCATTTTGGGATATTTAAGAGGTATGAAGGGGTACAGTATCTTTGACCCGCAACTTCGCTACCAATGATTCTATAAACCTTGACGAACAGTTCAACCAAGCATTATTTCTAAGTTCAATCAACATTGTCCATGATTTATCCATAGTTATGACCAATTTCATATGGACAAGACCCCACCAGTTGGACTTCCCCGATCTCCAAGAATTTTGGCCGCTTCCGACCTGATGGTTGAAGCACATTGAGAAACGTTGCACATGGGCTTTATCAAAAAATCCTGGCGGTAGAACAAGGCTTCTCCGAGGCTAGTTCATCCTGTTGGAATATCCACAGCTGGCTGAAAAACATGATTCTATAATGCTAATACATATTAATACATATTAATACATATTAATACATATTAATACATATTAATACATATTAATACATATTAATACATATTAATACATATTAATACATATTAATACATATTAATACTGTACATTTATTGAAGCACATAAGATCATTTTTGAGCATCATATAGGCATATCTAAACCACCTACTAGCTGGGATACATTGTAACATTTCTACACAAACTAGCCTGTCATGGTTGGAACTTGGGATGGAATTGGCCAATGAAAATTTTGGGATGTCCAATGGAAAACCATGAATCTAATTTAAAATTAGCCATGAATCTTAAATTAGGATTGGCGTTTTGGCTAGACATTGGGATTTTATAGGATTTCAAACATTGGGATTGAACATGATGGCAAACCACCTCTCAGTAACTCTGAACAAATTCTCAATGGGGAACTCAGAATGAGTATAGAGTGGGGATATAATGGGGATATCCCTGAAACTCGTAATAGATCTTTGTAATATGATGGGAATATATAATGGGAAATAATGAGAAATAGGATGTAATGAGATATTTGTAATATGATGGGAATATAATGGATCCACTGAGATCTCTGTTATAGTCTATAGTTCTCCCCAGTACATCTCCATTGCTTATGTTACTTTGATTTGCGTTACACATCTTCCCGTTCACCAAGACTCGAAGCCTCAAACACACAGAAACTCGATGGACACAGAAACTCTGCGGGAAGCATTGGTCAAAAACCAGCTGCTTCGCTGCTTGGATCTACACTGTCCATCTTAAATTCTCCGGTTCTTCACAATGGCTTAGCCCAATGACAACCAAATCTCCCGTTCGAGGTATCCGCATACATCCGATAAATCTTCAATCAGTCAATTAAATCAATGTCAATCAGCAAAAAAGGTTAATCCCCAAAATCATGGCGACTACCAAATCCAATAATTACATGTTAATCATCCATTTTGACATGGTTAATCATCAAATCACCCAATGTTAATCATCAATCATCCATTTTTTGACATTCCCTGAAGGGTGATCTTTTTTCCCCTAGTGACGACATTTGCGGCCTGGAACCGTGAAGGCAGAGGTCTCGTTCACGTTCTTGGACTTGTCACCGTCCTGTGCGACTGAGTCTTCCGGGAAAAATAAACTATGCGCTAGTTAGCTACTTAGAAGAAAAACAACAACTACTGGGATACATCTGAGTGACTTAGCAATGTCAACTCAGGATTCTTACAACCCCCTGGGCTGCTGATCATTAGGAAACTCTGCAAGCTGAGATCACTAAATCAGTGGGGAAGGCCCCCGAAGTTCTAATGGACCAGGGTCAAAAGCAATCCGGGGCTGACATTTTCAGATGATTTGAGCACTCAGAAATAGGGCTGCAACCAGGAAACATTGGAATCTGCGGTAACCCATGTGAGAAAGGACAACATAAATAGCAATATTGGGTATGGTTCCAAGGATTAGAACTGGTTGTTTATGCAACAGTTGGCAAAAAAATGCCATCCATGTATCTGCGATTAGGGATTTTCAGAACCACTATGTTCCAAACCCTCACAGGGGGACCATCTCCATTCGCTAGCATAGGTCATATTGTCCATAGCGTGCTTGGTTCATGGTCGTGGAATATCGTGGAATCTGGTTAAAGGCTTAAACGAAGAAACATGTGGTTTGAACAAAACTAGTGGCTTGAATGGATCCTGAGGCAACAAGAAAGCCTACCCGGAAAGCATTGGTGATTCAAAATCCATCCTTCGGGGCGAAAAGGTAGGTTTTGTTGACAAAAGTGCTTGGTTGATGTAATGTGGGTAAAACAATGTCATCTGCACCATCCCCCAGTCCCCCAGTCATCACCATAAATATATAGGTGAGTAACCCGTTGATCAGCAAGCCATAGTGTTTGAATATGTTTGAATGATATTTGGGGGGAATGACAATCCAGTTACCACCTAGGAAGAGTATTTTGCAAAATTGGGATTGGCAATTTTCAGGCCCACAAAAAAAAGTGCTTTTGTTTAGACAATAATCTTCTCCATTAGAATGCATCTTTTTATGGTCTACTGGTATACATTTCTGGAAAATTAAGCCAATTGAGTGTACGAAGTTTTTCTGGCAGAAAAATGGTCCAAGCTGTCATTTTGACATTCAAAAACCAGTCCCATGGTTCAAAGCGAGCAAGGGATCGGCCGGATGCTTCGGGGTTGGTCAAAATTCGTTGTATTTTGATTAATGTGGGTAAAACAATGCCATAAACCACCCATGACTGGGAATGGTAAGTTTATACCACCAAAGCTGTTTCTGCATATAAAATACATTATGAGATCCCCCTCCAAAAAGAACATTAATGGCATATTCCCGGTTTGATCCAGAACCATATGGGGGTTCCCCAACATGGATCCTCAGCCGTCACCATGATACCATGGTTGTTGAAAATTCCTAAACTGGTCATGACTTGGATGATGAGGTAAGGTACCATTTAGGAAACCCTCCATACAATGTGCGGAATATATGGGATACAACCAACACTTATCGGCAATATCAGGGGGTTGCGAAGCCTTGACCGCAGGGTCCCCAGCCGCCTTGAAACTCGGTCGTCCGAGGCCTAAAATGCCCTCGAAGGGACCTGGGTCGACGAGAGTTGCGATGGAAAACCAACCCAACCTTCATCAGGATGTGAGCCATGTACACCTAGCAATGATGGCTGTTTCAACCTTTTTGATCTGCTCATTTTTCCACAAGGGGATGGCAGACCATCCTGTTGCAAATGATGGGGCCCATGCGACTATCCACCATCAACAGCCATAAATCTCATCGCCTCGTTGTAAATCTACCACGATGTTTTGGAATACTATACCCTCTGGTAAACTAACATAACTATAGATAATCACCATTTTTCATGGGAAAATCCACTATTAATGGCCATTTTCAATAGCTATTTTGACATAACCAGAGGGTAGATGTGTCCGATCCACCATCGAAGTCTTCGTTTTCTCCACCAGGCCAGGGCCAAAACCTTCGAGATTCAATGCATGATCCACCTCAGAACCGCTCAGATCGGCACAGATCTGGTTTTAAACATCGACACACATTTTTTGAACCCATCATATTTCCATGGCTATTTGACACCACCACTTTAACGTTGAAAACCATATAAGACAAGATGACTATAGTTGTTTTTTTTTGGTGTGTGAAATCGCATCACTTCGGATGGGTAAACATAGAGGAATCCCAAAATGGGATGGTCGCCGTTAAAAAAGTATCTGGCTATAACGGTTTGCGAAGGGGAAATCACCATTAAACATCATTAAACTAAACATGGGTCATTTTTTTAATATCATCATCTTTATCATCTATACGTGGGCCATGGCTTGGAAGACGTGACCACCGAAAGCAACAAAGTGGGAATACAACAAGAAAACAAAGATGGTTTATATGTATCACGTGATCCATTTGAATGGCTCACATTTCCGAAAAGGCCAAAAACTATGGACTCAGTTTCCCAAGGTTTTCCATATATATATATACATATATATATATATCTTTGTGACATGGATGCACGCGGATTTATGATTTCACGAAGATCACAAACACATACTGCCGACCGCAAAAAAGGGGTATTTGTTTATATTTGTGTCAAATTTACAGGGATCTGAGAGCAGCCGCTGTCTTTTGTCCACTTTCGTCCTACGTCTTGGCAAGTCATATGCTTGCAAATGGGAAGAACGGACATCGGTTTCACCGTGTCTCTGCATCTTTGGGCACAGAAGGCCGGCGGACAACGGCAGACAATGGGCACAGCAGGGAAGCAAGGGGACGTCGCCACATGTCAGGCGAGCCTGATTCCAAACACATACCCTCTGGTAATTTAACATAGCTATTGAAAATGGCCATTTATAGTGGATTTACCCATTAAACATGGTAATTTCCCATAGTTATGTTAGTTTACCAGAGGGTAAAACCCCAGAACTTTGGTGGTGGGGGTAAGCACACAGCCAACTCTGGTCGAGGGTCAAAGCTTTGGGGAAGCCATTGGAAGCCCGGCGTATCCCAAATTCCCTAATTGGTTACACAAATTGAAATATATAATTATATAATAAAATTATAATATGCTGTGTATATACATATATATATATATATACATATATATATAATATATATATATATGTATATACACACCCGACATTTTCTTGGTTTCCCCAATTGCTTTGAACCAGACATTGAACACTCGTTGCCCACTTCTTCATGCCATCAAGAGTTCTTTTGCAGAACTGGGCAACGCGTCAATACTTCGCATCCTTGGGTTCTTAAAAGGCGATCGGCGATGAACATGGCACCATTTTTTCAGGATGCACGGAGAATATGATAGAACATGATAAAAGAATATAAAAGAAGGGTGATCAAAATGGTAATTCTTATATATATTCTTATAATCATTTAAGTTGTCATTTTTCAACACTAACAGCAAACTTATCATTGAATTAGCACTATCAATCAGGGTCATTGTTGTCATCAATATTGTAATATTGTCAGTGTTCCAATATCAATATCACGATTTCGCTATGATCGTAATCACCATTACCAGTGCGATCGTTATCATTCTTATCATTCGTAACACAAGTCGTATCACTATCATCATAATCATCGGTATCATTGGTTTTGTCAGCGATACAGTTCAGTATCATGATTCCGTCGTGATGATCATTATCACCATTATTATCACTATCACCATTTTCATCATTCTCGTATTCGAAACATATGATCCTTATCATGACTAAACTCACTATCACAATTGTTCTTTTCATTTTCATTATGATGCTCTCTGCTATCCTAATGATGCTACCAATCATCAATCTAGCTGATGAACTTTTTTCAAGACCAACTTGAAAAGGCCAACATTTTTGGGAAGACATTTATCCCGTCGACCAGTGTCGTCGCAACATAACTCACCCAAGTAGAAGTTCATCCAGATGATTGGATTGTCATACATTCTATTCCCCATTGATTCACAGTTAAATCTCCATTTACTAGTAGTACTGTAATTTATCAAAAACTACAGTTGGTTATATATATATATATACACCATTATTTTCTCTCTGTGAGTTTTAGATTGAACAAACATGTCTTAAATCCCCATCCATCCAGGCATACTATTTACCAAACTACACTTTTGGAAACAACTTTGAATGCTAAACCATAGTTTTTGTCGATGTCCATGAGCCATCATATTCACCCACACCGATGTCAACCCATTTCTCAGTAGTTAACAGTATCAGGAAGTAAGTAACAATATTACGTAGACATTGGTTTTAACCTCCTCTGTATAGAAACGTATAAACATGAGATCCCATCTTTTTGGGGTTTACTGTAATCGTTATCATTCATCCATTGCAATAGTTTAATCCGTATGTACTAGCAATCATTCACACATATATATATGTATATGAATATGTATAAAATTATAAATATATTCATATATATATATATATAAATACAGGTAGGAAATATATTTTGTTAAACAACGCAAAACCTATTGACTGACACAAAACTCGCCCACCAATCCCAATTGAGCAGCGTTCAAAACCCTTTGTCGTCTCTTTATGTCCCTACTGGTTGGTTAAGAACAGATTTCCCAGTTGAGGGATTATGTTGAATATAAAGGGTAGAAAATAATCTAGACCCATCAACCAATCAGCATTTATCAGTTGTATCCACTTATATCCCCATGTTTATAGTGAAACTCCTTGTTAAATTAGCCATCAGCCACCAAAGGCGACTAGAAGCCACCAATCCTAATCTTTTATTTGCTCAAGGGATCCCCCAAAAAAGTCAAAAAGTCAAAAAAAATCCAAAAAGTCAAACAACATCTTCCCCATAGATTCCCCTTTTTTTGGGTGGACCTTTAGACCATTTTCTCCACCGCCCTCAACCAGGCATCATCTCCGCCGTCATCGTCCCTTCACGCACCACGCCCTTGGAGAGATCGATGATTCGCCAGGAGGCCGTGTGACCAAACATCCCAAAGGCGCCCAGACGAATGAGGTACGCTTCACCTGGGTCGCCGGGTTCCCGGGCTCTTCATGGGTTCCACATGGGTTCCCAATTTATGGTTGATTTCATGGAACATCCATGGAAAATCCATGATTTAGTGAGTACCAAAAATGGATTAGAAACCACAAAATTAATCAAACAAATACAGCTATGGGGAGATGTTTGGCGATAAACCAAAAATATTGGGGTTCAAGGCACGGAAATATCCCACCGGCATGGGCTGAGGCTATCCAAATACGGATGTTGATTAAAAAAGTTACAACGGGCCTTGCCTGACCAATATCCTATGGTGCCCTCAATCACCCTTAATCATTGTACGAGTATCATATATTCCCAACAAACCATCACAGTCAAATGTGTCATGCAACATTTGTGATGGACAGATAAGACGCACTTTGGCAAATTATGAAAACCATTGAACACCAATAATTTCTATCAATCAACTTTTTGCTGCAAGCAGAAAGAATCAATTGAAATCGAGGAATCTTCTCTGCTAGACTAGAAGTATTGGGTTAGTTGTTCACCGCGATGACCATGACCAAACCATGACGACCACAGCCATAACCGCAACCATGACCATCATCATCATCATCATCGCCATCACCATCACCATCACCTCCATGTCATTCTTACTAATCCTCTCTCCCTATTACTAAAACACTCCCCCCCAAATGGTAAACACAGCGTTTTTTTTAAATATTATTATTTATTAGGGGGTATTTTGCATTAGGGTGCCCTAATATTCCAATGAAAAACCCTAATAAAAATAAAAATAATTCGATTTCAAATTTGATTAAATCCCGTATTTAAACTCTATATAGAATATTGCCAAAAACTGGATTTTGAAGCTTTCCCCTAATATTCCAATGAACACCTTAATTTAATAATAAAAACAAAAAATACAACTTGTGAGATGGGACCCTAATAAAATAATAAAAAACATCCAGGTGGCAATCTATTTTTATTACTAGGGGGTTGAACCATGTTGAAACCATTGTTTCACCATCCTGTTCTCCTATTGATTCTCAATTACCACAATGAAGAATCCAATTGTGCCCAACCGAAAAGAACCGGAAGTGCCACACCAATCCTATTTGTTTATTTTGGAGAGTTTTAGTAATAGGAAGAAGGGATTATTCTTTGCTATTCATTCACATTGGTTTCAATTTAATTAATTATAAAATTATATTACTGCTACATTTTGATCACAAACTCTGGACATAATATGTGACTGAATAAAGCCATCCCTTACAAACACACCAAACACGGAGCACTCTAACCTCAGCCGCAACTCCATGACTTTTCATCCCGGTCCGTGCTTCGCGCAAACAGTTGCAAGTGTTACAAATGGGTCCGCAGTGCAAACTGCGTCCAGCAACTGACCATCAGGTAAGACTACACGCAGTTCTCCGAGGTCGGCTTTTAATTGAAGTGCCAGCTTCCTAGAAATATCCACTGCAAGGTCAGATTTACTGGTCTTCAACCGCACCACTTCAAGGCCATCCAAAGCCAAGCAAATTAGAATCATGACGTCACCTTCCTGAAGAAAATCTGCCTGCAAAATGCGGCCTCCCCTCGGCCTGGCCCAGGGCTGTCTCAAATCGGAAATATAGCGAAGGCTGTTTCTCGGAGAGCGAAACCTATCCCACCAGGACTTCAAGGGCGGAATGTTGCATGCCCCGTTTTCATTTTTTTCCACATGCAGTAGCACGGCCATCACTTCGGAGAAGCACAGTATAAGCAGAACCTGCGGCAACCTGGATGTAGGACACACCTTCATCCAAAGGTGGAATATCACATTGTCCCCAGCTATTGTCTCCGCAAGCAACAGCACGACCATCACTGCGTAGAAGCACTGTATGCTTAATGCCTGCAGAAACTTGTGTGTAGGACACGCCATCCTCCAAATCTGGAATATCACATTCGCCGAAGAGATTCCGCCCGCCAGCAACAGCACGACCATCACTTTGGAGCAGCGCACTATGCTGACTACCTGCAGAAACCTGGGTGCAGGAGACACCCTCATCCAAACGTGGAATGCTAGGCCTGTATGGCATGAACCCATCAGCAAACTCAGCAAGCATTGCCCCGCAAGTAACTGCACAACCATCACTTCGGAGAAGCACAGTATAAGCAGAACCTGCAGCAACCTGGATGTAGGACACACCTTCATCCAAAGGTGGAATGTCACAACATCCCCAGCGATTCCGTCCGCAAGTAACCGCAAGACCGTCACTTCGGAGAAGCACTGTATGTCCAACGCCAGCAGAAACCTGAGTGTAGGACACACCCTCATCCAAAGATGGAATATTACATTGTCCACGGCTATTGTTTCCACAAGCAACAGCACGACCATCACTCCGCAGAAGCACAGTATGCTTGTGGCCTGCAGAAACCTGGGTGTAGGAGACACCCTTATCCAGAGGTGGAATTTGGCATGGGGAGTGCCGTCCGCAGCACCTCCAGAGCTTCCAGAAACGACGAGTGCCTCCGCAAGCAACTGCGCAGCCATCACTGCGGAGAAGCACCGTATGAAACTGGCCCGCAGAAACCATCAGAGGCCCGCTCGAAGCTCAGGGGCCCTCACTGGCCACCGAAGAAACCCGCAGTTGATCCAAGGCTTAGTCCGGGAAAATGAGCATTCAACCATGTCTATTCACCACACTTGGGCAACATCATACACCAGAAGCCCACTTTCAAGACTATGAAGCAAGCAGCAGCTTTGATGCTGATGACGATCACAATGACGATGAGGATGATGATGATGATGATGAGGATGAGGGTGAGGATGAGGATGATGATGATGATGAGGATGATGATGATGATGATGAGGATGAGGATGAGGATGAGGAGGAGGACGACGACGACGACGACGACTGCGGTGGCGGTGAGGATGACGATTCTGAAACTGCGAAAGCTTGCGCTGGACATTGGCTTATCACTGCACTTAGTCAGTTAGTTACTTACTTAGGTAGGTAGACCACCGGCCATACACGACCGTAGATTTTTTGGCGTTTCTAGGCTACGCTATTGCAGGTGCTCCTTGCACCACACAGACTGCAAAAAAACAACGTGAACACCAAGATTCACAAGATGATAGGTGAAAAGACCGGCCATCTTAGAAATATATATAAAATACTGCATTCAGCTTTGCAGAAGCCTAAAAAAGACGACTTCAACGGAACGTAATTCTGAACCTAATTTCTGCAGCCCTACGTGCAAAGAGACGACTTTCACCTTTGCCTCTAGGTGTTTTTTCTCTGCATCTGTATCTTCCGGTCATCTGTACAAATTCGGTTCAGTTTTGAAAGTATACGTAGCAGCTTGTAAGTTGCTGAAACCTTGAACTTTTCCCAGAATGCAGGGAAAAAATAACATAGACCCGGGCAAGCCGGCGGCGGAAGTTTCCCAAACATAAATGACCTATAGTTCAAAGACAACCTGTCCCGACCGTGTCCTTCCCTCGACACTCACACACACTCACACTGCACACTGCACTCTTCGCACTCCAAACTTCAAACTTCACACTCCCAAACTTCACACTCCACACTTTCAACTTCACAAACTCACACCACACTTCACACTTCACACTGCACTCTTCGCACTCCAAACTTCAAACTTCACACTCCACACTTCACACTTCACACTCCACACTTCACACTTCACAGTCCGCACTTCACACTTCTCACTTCTCACTGCTTCCTTCACACTCCAAACCTCACACTGCACTCTTTACGCCCCACACCTCACACTGCTCTAAACCTACGTGGAACAAAAAAAACACTAATGCGACAAAATGGAGAAAATCTGCTGACAAATCACTGTGGCAGCCTTCATGCAGCCACTCCAATACGATTTACGAAGTCCAGCTGCAA
The DNA here is from genome assembly GCA_947184155.2 of Cladocopium goreaui. NCBI lineage: Eukaryota > Dinophyceae > Suessiales > Symbiodiniaceae > Cladocopium > Cladocopium goreaui. Next base: position 666,852 of record CAMXCT020000669.1, on the reverse strand, counting down.
AAGACAATAGTATTACCAATGCAGCCACAGCACGAAGCAACCTTGACACAGCCATTACAATGCGATCTGCAGAGACAGAGTTGCAAAACACAAAAGAACTACGCGCAACGGCGTCGGAAATTGTAGCTCCAAACCGGATCTCGACGCCAAACGAAAAAAAGACGATTTTGAAGCACTTTTTAAAAGGATTTTTAGAAGGAAAATCATTAGCGCCAAAATGGAGAAAATCTGCTGACAAATCACTGTGGCAGCCTTCATGCAGCCACTCCAATACGATTTACGAGATCCAGCTGCAAAAGACAATAGTATTACGAATGCAGCCACAGCACGAAGCAACCTTGACGCAGCCATTACAATGCGATCTGCAGAGACGGAGTTGCAAAACACAATAGAACTACGCGCAACGGCGTCGGAAATTGTAGCTCCAAAACCGGATCTCGACGCCAGAGCGAAAAAAAAGACGATTTTGAAGCACTTTTTAAAAGGATTTTTAGAAGGAAAATCACTAGCGCCAAAATGGAGAAAATCTGCTGACAAATCACTGTCGCAGCCTTCATGCAGCCACTCCAATACGATTTACGAAGTCCAGCTCCAAAAGACAATAGTATTACCAATGCAGCCACAGCACGAAGCAACCTTGACACAGCCATTTACACTGCGGGAACGATCCTACAGTTGCAAAGCACAATGGAATTCCATCGGCAACTCATCCACCAGCAACACTTGCAATCCCATTTACATTGCGGGAACGATCCTAGAGTTGCAAATCACAATGGAATTCATCGGCAACTCATCCACCAGCACCACTTGCAATCCCATTTACAATGCGGGAACGATCCTACAGTTGCAAATCACAATGGAATTCTGTCGACCGCACATGCACGAAAAACAGGTGAAACCCCATTTACAATGCGGAACCGATCCGAACATGATCCGCCCATGATCCGACCACACACGAGACCGTCTCGCAACCATCGCACCGCAGAGGTAGATCATCGAGGTTCGGGGACGGATTTTGTATGGAAAAACATAGGGTTTCGTGCATCTGCTATCTCTCAAAAACGCATTTCGTGCGAGACTTCCTTCAAAACTCCATCGGCAACTCCTCCACCAGCACCACTTGCAATGCCATTTGCATTGCGGGAACGATCCTGCAGTTGCAAATCACAATGGAATTCCATCGGCAACTCATCCACCAGCACCACTTGCAATCCCATTTACATTGCGGGAACGATCCTACAGTTGCAAATCACAATGGAATTCTGTCGACCACACATGCACGAAAAACAGTTGAAACCCCATTTACAATGCGGAACCGATCCGAGCATGATCCGCCCATGATCCGCCCATGATCCGCCCATGATCCGACCATGATCCGACCACACACGAGACCGTCTCGCACCCGTCGCACCGCAGAGGTAGATCATCGAGGTTCGTGGACACACTTTGTATGGAAAAACATAGGGTTTCGTGCATCTGCTATCTCTCAAAAACGCATTTCGTGCGAGACTTCCTTCAAAACTCCATCGGCAACTCCTCCACCAGCACCACTTGCAATGCCATTTGCATTGCGGGAACGATCCTACAGTTGCAAATCACAATGGAATTCCATCGGCAACTCACCCACCAGCATCACTTGCAATCCCATTTACATTGCGGGAACGATCCTACAGTTGCAAATCACAATGGAATTCTGTCGGCCGCGCATGCACGAAAAACAGGTGAAACCCCATTTACAATTGCGGAACCGATCCGAGCATGATCCGACCACACACGAGACCGTCTCGCAACCGTCGCACCGCAGAGGTAGATCATCGAGGTTCGGGGACGGACTTTGTATGGAAAAACATAGGGTTTCGTACATCTGCTATCTCTCAAGAACGCATTTCGTGCGAGACTTCCTTCAAAACTCCATCGGCAACTCCTCCACCAGCACCACTTGCAATGCCATTCTAACTCTTTCTTTGACTAATTCTTTCTGACATTCTAAAAGTTACAATTAACTCTGTCCCTAACTAACTCTTTCCCTCACTAGCTCTTCCTTTGACTAACTCTTTCCTGACAGTCTAACTCTTTCTGTGACTAAATCTTTCCCTGATGAACTCTTTCCCTAACTAACTCTTTCCCTCACTAACTCTTTCTTTGACTAACTCTTTCCCTGATGAACTCTTTCCCTAACTAACTCTTTCCCTGACTAACTCTTTCTTTGACTAACTCTTTCCCTGATGAACTCTTTCCCTAACTAACTCTTTCCCTGACTAACTCTTTCTTTGACTAACTCTTTCCCTGATGAACTCTTTCCCTAACTAACTCTTTCCCTCACTAACTCTTTCTTTGACTAACTCTTTCCCTGATGAACTCTTTCCCTAACTAACCTTTCCCTGACTAACTCTTTCTTTGACTAACTCTTTCCCTGATGAACTCTTTCCCTAACTAACCTTTCCCTGACTAACTCTTTCTTTGACTAACTCTTTCCCTGACATTCTAAAAGTCCGTAACACGGAAGTTTCTCCCCCTAAACTTCCTTTGATAATATACCTCCTCGGGTTTCATAGGATGTATCATTTGGAAAATAAACATGACAAATAACACATGTATCTAAAAGTCCACTGTTAAAGAACTATCTATTCACTACTGCCTTAACTTAAGAAACTGTATCTGCATCATCCTTCTCACTTGGTGTATGTTGTTTTATCCAAACTGTATATTGTGTCTATCGCTAATGTTATATCTCCATTCTCTCTCCTATCAACTGTAAGGGTTGTGACGCTATACCACAATCAACATATCTGAACGGAAAGTTGATATCCCCAATCTAATCAACAACGGACTATAGAAATGATAGTTGTTGTACATTTCCAATCTAAATATCCACGATCTAATGATGAAATCTCCATGATCTTTCCAATCAACAGTTGGGTTGGCTGTCCTTATCTTTTTCCAAGTGACCCTCCTCGAATTGACATTCCTGGTCTGGAAGTCGCAAGGCATGGTCCCCGGCCCCGAATTTTGCACGACAGCTAAGTTGGTAGAAATAGCTAGGTGAATTCCCTGATTTATTGTAGATGATATAATAATATTAATATTATATATATATATATTATAGTATATATATATAATCATGATTGTAAAGTTATATATATATATATACACACTATCTATAAATAGTATGATTCATTATTTTTTGAAAAAACAGGGGGTTCTCTGAAAAAAACGGGCACCCCATGGGCACCAAAAAAAACGATCATCTTCCTGGATCTCAATATGGATGATAATTAAGATCAGTTTAGGATATTTATGAAAACAAAACAGCTCCAACTGATCATCTCAATCTATAAATTGGGAAATCTCTGTGTTCATGATTTTCACTGATTTTCCACAAAAAGTCATGCCAGAGAGTAATCGAAGTTTTTCCATGAATTTCCTCTGTGGATGTCTGATGATGTCTGACAATTTGAACATGTCATAACATGACCCACTGGCAGGTGATAGAAGTGGTGTCATCAAACCAGCAATTGCCTGTGTATATGTGGATGTTCCAACAAAACAAAAATCCCCAGAGTGTTTTTTTGGCAAATCCCCCTTCATGTCCCATGAATTCCCAGGATTCGAAGCCCAGTTTTTCCACGATTTTCCCTGGCAAATCATATGACATCCCCATTTCTTGACGTTGAGCCCCATTTTTTCCCATAAAAATCCAGGCTGATGCTCCTCTTGAATCGCCGGCAAGACCTGCAGCCAAACTCTCACGAAGGGATTTTTCGCATTGCTCATGGCAAAATCCCTATACCAACATGTATATGTATAGCATTGTATAGCTATATCCATACGTATATATGTATATATATATATATGTATGATATGTATTATCTTTCTATGTGTATGTATATTCACATATGAGTAGCGGACAAACATATTTGTTAAATTTAACGCCATGCACAATTGTCGTCCCCTATCGGCTGTGAAGATTTCGGTACTCCCGGAGGTATCATAAATGGGGTATCAGTATAGGGTCGTCCCCTATCGGTTGTGAAGGTTTTGTGCAACCTCAGAAAGGCCAAGGCGAAGCAAGACCAAATTAGTATAACCATATTCTTGTTGGTTATTCATATGTCTCTGGTAAACTGTTACATATGGAAAATCACCACCATGCTATTCATGGGTAAATCCACGAACTATCAATGAGCCATTTTCAATACCCTTTACAGTACAGTAACCTAGCTAGGAAACCAAGATCCCATCTACCCTCTAGTAATTTACAGTAACATAGCTATTGAAAATATGGCCGAAAAAGTTGATTTACCGTTCTTAAAGATGGTGGTTTTCCATAGCTTTTTGTACGTTTACCAGAGGGTAACCACTATGAACCAATATTAACCACATTTATGATCATCCTTGGACACTGGAAAAATCCTGAAAATCATATTAACCAATACTAACCACTATTAACCACTATGAAAATTCTCCCAACCAGAGGCTACCCAGCTCAGCCGTTTGGGTGGCCTTCTCAGCGTAGAGTTCGTCCCGGAACTCGCCGCAGAGCCAGCCTGCGTTTTTTGATCGGAATCTCCCCAGGATTTTTCAAATGTGTCCAAGGATGATCCTCTGGTAAATTTTGGTAAATAGTGGTTAATATAAATATTGGTTAATATTGGTTAATAGTGGTGAATCCAAATGTGGTTAATATTGGTTAATAGTGGTTACCCTCTGGTAAACGTACAAAAAACTATGGAACATCACCATCTTTAAGAACGGTAAATCAACTATTTCCATGGGCCATATTTTCAATAGCTATGTAACAAATTACCAGAGGGTAATAGTGGAAACCCAATCCATTGATCCAATGATCAATCCATGAATGACCAATGATCTTGGGGATATTTAGATTGGTCTCTAATCATTGAATCATCTCCCCTGGAGTTCTTCATATTTGTAGAATGATCGATCAATGATCGATCAATCTAATCATGGGAACATCATGGGACAAGATGATCATATGGACCTTAAAATCAACGGAAGATTGACATCAGAATCATCATATTTTTTGAACATGTCACAAAACCTGGGCATTTGACGATGATCATATTCTTATCGCTTAAATCAGGATTTTTCATGGGAAAACGCTGGATTCCCCGGCGCCGAAACCGCGGAGTTCCGCGGAACCTGAGAGCTTCAGCATGGCCCAGTCGTCAATACCTTTGAAACAGGGATTGGTATGATACCACTTGATGTCATGGGCTACAAGAGTTATATATATACATATACTTGTATATATCAAATTCAAGTATTGTGCATATATATATATATATAGTTATATATATATATAGTATCCATATGCTTGGCTCTGAACATCACATGGGCTGTAGATATACTGGATGTACCTATCTGGCTGGAGAACTGATGGACAGTGAATGGAGAATCACCAGGGATACCACCTGATAAGCCATGATACCTGGTAATGACTGTAACACTTTGCTATTGAAAATGGTCATAGAAATAGTGGATTTTCCCATCAAAAATGGTGACTTTCCATAGTTTTTTGTATGTTTACCAGAGGGTAAAACATCTGATTAAACATGATGGATAAAACTGATGGAGATCATTTCCATTCTTTGCTTCCTACCATGATGAACACATGTTAAAACCAAGAAGCGCTGTCTCCCATTCTCATTGGGTCAAACGTCACAGCTTCATATTTTTCCGTGATTCCACCCCCTGGTATCCTCCAATTTCACCAAAAAAAAGAGCTGGTATAACCATTGGATGCTCATTCCCGTGCAATTCCAATGGTTCGATATGTATTGATGAGTAATCATATGAAAATTCCACGATCCTCATTTCTCATAGACAACAATCTGAATGAGAATTGTAATTCATTTCATCCATAAACCCCATTGATATGGCTTGTACCCCAGTTGATTGTTGGTTCAAGCACAGCTTTTGATGGAGAAATCTCCAACTGCTGTGCTTTGTGGTACACCCAACGTTTCGGGATGGTTTATATTGGTTTATGCTCCCCAACATTGGGTAAAATTGGGGATGGTTTACATTTCTGGGTACCCTCTGGTAAACTAACATAGCTATTGAAAATGGCCATTTATAGTGGGTTTTCCCATGAAAAATGGTGATTTTCCATTGCTATGTTAGTTCACCAGAGGGTAAATTATACACTGTAATAATTCACTCATCTGAATTTTCCGGCCATTTGGGAATGATTCATGATGATTCCCTATACCAACCCATCATGGAAAATGCTCCGGTCGCAGGGTTCGGTCGCTATAAACATATTTCAAGCTGCTTCTGGTACCGCTCACCTGCAACATATCCTGCCGCGCTGCAAGTGGAGCTCAAAAGGAAGGCATGGCTATGGAAAACCAAAGGGACCCCTTCTGTTCACACCAAAATCGCTACCCTCTGGTGATTTAACGTAGCTATGGAAAATCACCATTTTCAATGGGAAAATCAACATAAATGGATTTTCAATAGCTATGTTAAATTACCAGAGGGTAGTACATATATGGATGTTCATCCCTCTAAAAATGCTCATAGGAATTGATCCATACCCATATGGTGAAATGGCTTTGATGGAACATCTAGAAGTAGCCCCTTCCGTAAATTTGTTGGTTGATCAGCATTTTCACTCTTCAATGGCCAGGAAACAACGCCCAATTTTTCGACAGGTTGAAAAGGGTGAGTCAAACATCCATAGCGAAGTGTAAGAAAATTGAAGAAATGATCAGGTAATACCAGGTAGCTCATGATTAATCACATCATGATTTACATTCTCGAATTCCTTGGGGTTATGACGTTTTTTTCAAGTTCTGCCCCCTACAGCTCCGCATGTCTCTATCACCCCAGGCGGATGGTGTACCCCCAGATCATGTTATGGATGACCATGACTTAGTATTGAAACCAATGACATATAGTGACTTGGGGTAGCTCCATTTTGGGACACCTCCGGCGTTTCCATGAAATTCCATGAATCCATGGGTGCCTCCAACAAGCGGACAATGCACTTCATGTTGAAGGTGGCCAACCAAAGATAAGCGAAGCTCAAATAACCTCAGAGAGACACATTGCACGATTTTTTTTCAGATTGATGAGATTTGAATCATGGTTGTGAGATATCCATAGATATCCTTGATATATCTTGATATCCTTGAGAACTTGTAGTTTTTCACAAAGCACAGCGCCCAGTTTTTCACACCCGGTCATTTCGCTGTTTTCGGTGCACCAGTTGGGACCATCATCTCACATAAAAACCAGCTGAGTTTTCTATTGACCACATTCCGATTTTGGCCGGTCTTTTTTTTGGTATATCCATGTATATCCACCAAACTTATATACATATTTCATCATATATCTTGTATCTGCTATGCAAATCCATGTCAATCCGTTACATTCCCTCAAAATACACCCCAAAAAATATTTTGCCAACCGGTGAAATCTATGTGTTAAAAAAACCAAAAGGGTGACACGTGTCTCCCAGATTTCCAGTGGAAGCTTCGCCCAGTGGCCTAAGCACACCGAAAGATAAGGCGATTCATCCAAGCTCAGCGGGCTACCAAGGCCCCTCCTCGGAGAAAACCCACCGTGAGTTGATAGAAACGAGGTGATCAACTGACCTTTTTCTGACCATTTTTTTCCCAAGCTTGGAAATACGTGTCACTGCCGCATTTCAAGTCAGCTGGGCTTGTAGCCCTCAATTTATTGGCGTTAGTGGAGGAACATTCTAGATGAGCAGCAACTGCTGCAGCCAGAATTGATTTCTTTGTTTTTTTTAAACCATTTTAGCATGAAGGACAGGAGTATGAGTCGAAATCTAAAACCCATGTCCGCGTCGTTCCAGCCGTTGAATTTGTGGGGGATAATGCATTGAACAAAAAGCAAGATGCTGCAATGCCAAGCTGTGGCCAAGGGTCTTCTGCCCTACCATGTCCAACTTCTCCTTGACCCTGGTGCTGGATGCCCGAACAGTTCTCTCTGAAACTCGGCAAGCGCAAAGCTCACCACTCACACTGCAAATCAGCCCCCAAGAATGGGACAACATGACCAAAAATCAGCCCATGCTCCGGATCACTGCACATCGCTTCATCTGTCCCAAACCTAATTAACCCTCTAGGGCAAACAAAACCTATCAACATCTTCAACTTTCTCGTTTTCGTAGAAAAACAAAAGGCTTCAATAGAACCGACCTCCAACAGTTCTCACCCCTGGCCCCATCAAAGCCATCCCCCCCATTCCGGGCTTCGCCTTTGGGTCTTCTTCACATAGAAGAATGACTGCACCCAATTGCCCGCCCAGTATCGATGGCTTAAATAGTAGCCCACCTGAGACGTGGGGGTAGCCCCGTGTAGCCCCCAAAAACACCAAGCTCTTGGCCCTTTCTCAGAGGGAAACCGCGACTAAGTTGGGAGGTCTCCACATGGGGGCGGCGAGGACCTCAATTTTGTGGAGCCTGCAGCCAATCAAAATGCAATCGCAACATGGAGGCATACCCAAACTGGCCATGTTAACGGGGAAAATGGCAAGCAACCCTCAAATTTTGAGGTTTCCCTAAATGTTCGAACAAACCCACATGCCTTCTGTTAACCTCAGGTGTTTCAGTTCCATCGTTTACAGCTTATTGAAGCAAGGCTTTTTGCAACCACTGCAGGAGGATTTTGGAGATGCAGGATGATGCATGCGTAGCACTTCCCCCCAAAGATAAAGTTCGCAAAAACCCAAACAAAGGTATATCATGTCCATCTTTTGAAGGTTGAGTATAATACCCCCATTCCATCCTCTGGTTTCTGATGCTTTTTCCCATAAAAAAGTGCTATTTTTGGTGAGATACCACCCATTTTTTAAACCCCCAAATCATTTCCAACGCGGCATCGGCCTCATCAGGCCTCACGTTGCCATAGCAACAGACCAGCAGTTCCAGGGCGAAGAAAGCGCAGAGCAAAGGCTCCATGGTCCAAAGGCTCTGGAAATCGAAACCAAAATGGCCCAAGTAGAAGAGGTAGATTCCTCAATGGATGCTGATTTTTATTGGGGATTCACGGTGATTCATGTGTTTTTTTTTCATGGTGATTTGGCCAAACATGGTCATTGATTCATATGGATTCATATGGATTAATGCTGATTTAACCTGATTTCACCATGAAAAAATGGTGATTTTTCCAGCATCATGGTGGTTGAACTCAGCAAACAAGGGATTCCTGCCATGGTGAATGGTGGATTTTTTGTTGATTTAAGCTATGAAAATGAGGAATTTTAACCAACTTCAGAAGGGTGACTCCCAAGCAGCAAAAGATGGGATTTGACCATCTAACATCATCTAACCAGCTTTCATCCTGGATTGGTTTTCTTAGGACAATCTTAACCGTTTTTACCCTGGTTTAAAAACCGTGGCACGGGGGTAGCCACCTCTTCTGAGATCCTGCAGGACTTGATGCTTCACCCCATGGCTGACCATCATGGCGAAGAGCCCCAATGGTTAATGTTGGTAGTTATTATATGGTTAATGATGGTTAATAATAATCTGGTTGGTGGTTTCAACCAACCCCTCTGAAAAATGATGGAGTTTTAGTAACACTTGGGATCTGTTAAAAATTCCAACTGAATGGAATTTTTATATAAAATTCACCAAAGCACCAACCAGTCATTGATCATCCACTTGGATTTCACCGAATTTTCCAAGGTTCCACTGAGGCAAAAACAGAAATTCCAAGAGTAGACATCAAAGGGCGCGGGCATCAGCAAGATGTAGACATGCATCGCCACCTGAGATCAGTCCAATGATCCAATGGATGGATAGATTTTGGCCTGAAAAATCCAATGGAAAATCACAAACATCCAACGGATGATGGGGGTGCCGAAAAATGAGGAAACCTGGTATTTTGTCGGTCCAAAATAGCCCCCACCATGAGCCCATGGCAATTCGCCACAACCACCGAGAGGCCAATAAAATGAGCCCAATCCACATGGCCGTGGTATTGGGAATCCTCAGATCATGATGCATCGCTTTTGAAAACGGCAATTGAGCGAAACTTTCAAAAACGCTACCCTCTGGTAAACTAACAGTTTGCTATTGAAAATGGCAATTTATAGTGCATTTACCCATTAAATATGGTGATTTTCCATAGTTATGTTAGTTTACCAGAGGGTAAATCAAAACACTCAAGAGTCAATGGACCATGATCAAAACATCCCTTTTCATCTGGGAAAAATGTGAACACAGATTTCACTCACCCTGAAATGTTGGGCCCACAATGGGGAGAATTCCACTGATCATCATCGCATCACATAGCGACATAGCATGCTGAAAAAACACATCTTCCAATCCTACCCACGTAGTACTTTCATCGCTAAACATTGAATCACTTGGGCCCAATCATCGTGAAATATGCTGGGACCACTTCTCCCGGAAAATTGCAAAATTCCATCGGCACCTTCACCGAGCTGCATCAATAGAACTGGCGCGACATACTCGGCAGCTGCAGCAGTATGGGCCAAGACCGCTGCAAAGGGCGTGGGCCGCATCCTGGACCATGGAACTCTCCGCCGAAACCGGAGATTTTCTGCTGTGGTTTCCTGAAATGTGACCCAATAGATCCAATAGCTGGATGGTTTATTTCATGGAAAATCCAACTAATAGCTGGATGATTTGGGGGTAGCACTATCTTCTCCATCGTTCTCCATCGATTTTTCCTATCCTTGTTGTGGATCACTATATGTTCCAACTGGTTACAAGTTACCCTCTGGTTATGTCAAAATAGCTATTGAAAATCACCATTTATAGTGGATTTACCCATTAAAAATGGTGATTTTCCATAGTTATGTTAGTTTACCAGAGGGTAATTGTTGAGGTAGCCCCACAAGCATCAGCAATCAGCCAGATGGCCATCTCCAAAGTGATCAACTGCTGGCTTTCCAGATGTCTACTGCAGCTTCTTTTTACAATACAAACAAATGTTGATCAAAAAACCATGGTATAGGACAACTGGACAACTATTGCTTTTTTGATCCTCTTCTCTCAATTAAATCTCCTTCTTGGCCGGTATTTCTTTTCTCCTCATCAGCATGCATTTCACTCTGAGACCCCGAAGTTCGAAATCTATCTGGCCATGGAATATCCACCATTTGGACCATTTGCACATGCTGAACCCTAAGTATAGCCAGAAATGTTCACCCGTGAACAACGCATTTGAAGATAGTTACCCAGGGTTTTCCCCTTTGTAAAAAGCATGCCTTATGATACAAGAACTTGACATAGATTTACTGTAATGGTTTAATAATGTTTAATAGATGCAATGGAAAATCTGTCATTTATAGATGACATCATATGTATATATATATATATATGTATAGATCTCATTTCCATTCATTTCCATTCATTTCCTGGGCTTTCCCCATGGAGTTTTCCCATCCACCAAGGAGCGTTTCGTCGGAGCGAATCAGCAGTCGCCGCAGCCAGTCATTTCCTCTGAGTAACCTGCGGAACAACGAAATCCTTGGGGAAATCACTGGTTTAACGTTTGTTAGATTTCTTAGTAGCTCTGAGCCAGGATATATATTTTTTCATTTACTGACCCACTGAATTGCATTTCGTAAATTTGATAAGACCTCTGCAAAACGGGGTAGAGCTACATGCAAATTATTATGTAATATATATAAAGATATATAATGTATTTTGTATATAATATATATATATAATATATATAATATATATATATATAATATTATATAATTATGATTCATCATAATACATCCGCTTACCAAGTGAATCTTCATCACTTTCTTCACTTTGTGTTCAGCGTGCCACTGGGAGCAGCCTTCATCATACCAGTAGCCACATGATCCCACATGACATGATATCAGATATAAACAGTACGAGTAATAGTACAGATATATGATATCAGATATATCCCACATAGCTACATGATATAGTTTTTTTTTTTTTTTTTATGCCGATGATATACCCTCTGGTAATGACTGTTACATAGCTATTGAACATGGCCCATTTACGAAATAGTTGATTTACATTGATTTACCGTTCTTAAAGATGGTGGATCTTTCCAATTCGCAAACGCCCTAATCGAAATAGTTGATTTACATTGATTTACCGTTCTTAAAGATGGTGGATCTTTCCAATTCGCAAACGCCCTAATCGAAATAGTTGATTTACATTGATTTACCGTTCTTAAAGATGGTGGATCTTTCCAGTTCGCAAACTGTAAAGATCTGTAAATTTTTTACCAGAGGGTAACAGGTTGGTCAACCTGAAGAAAAACTCACCGCGCCTTGATTGCAACATGAACGGGCCATTGACGTACTCGAACCATGGGCCGATTTTCCCAACTCCTGCGACAGCGACTGGATCTTTTTGTGCACAGCAATGGTGAAGATATTGGAAACAGACAGGATCGGATTTCTTAGGATATTTCCCAAAGAGAACAACATTCTCACATACCCTCTGGTAATTTAACATAGCTATTGAAAATGACCATTTATGTTGATTTTCCCATTAAAAATGGCGATTTTCCATAGCTATGTTAAATTACCAGAGGGTATTCTCACTAGAATTGAGCAGGCAAACCATCGGCGCTTTGCAGATTTTCCGAAAAGCCCCGCAGTGGCCTGAAAAAAACCATTGCAGGATCAACCCGAATTGCATTCCTCGGTGTTTTTTTGGAAAGGACAGCGGCATGGTGTGGACCATTCATTCCTGGGCACATATATTCTTGTTGAAAAAGAACCACCATGTTTCTGAGATTCCAAAGCCATCTAGGGTGTATTAATATTATCAATCTTTAGATGATCTGGGCAAATTATGTATAGTGATTCACAAACCTGAAAGAAATCATGATATATCAATAATTACCATCTGGTTATGACTAACATAGCCATGGAAAGATCCACCATTTTTAATAGGTAAACCATGGTAAACCATCTATTTCGATTAGGGCCATCAACAAACCATGGCTATGTTAGTCATAACCAGAGGCACATCATATAACGATCCCCACGAGTCCACCGTAGCACGCAGATCTTCCGTCAAGGTTCCAGCCATCCGCCCGCCATTCATGGGGAAGCAGGCAGAAATCAGCATGCTGCCATAAGCGTGGCCACTACCTACATGGAAAGATTCATGGAGCCGGCGGCAAAAGTGTGACATTTGTATACATTTGTCAGAATGTACCGAAAAAAAAAGAGAGTGTACTTTCTGGATATATCCCATTAATATCCCATGTAAGTTCTATGTGGCGATAAAGATCCATAAAGTATCCAGAGTTGATGTGCATGTGAATGTGAACGCGCACATCATTGAAAATACATATTAGCTTGGGGATGCTTGGGGACACGCAAACAGGCTTTCCGAATATATGGGCTATTTGAACAGAATCCTGCAGCCATGGCAGTTCAGATCTGGTGGGAACTATTGCGGCAGTGTCATCTGTATTCTTTTGTGGCCTCATATGCAAACATGGCATGTCAGCCCAGATATGCCAACCCCTTGATTCATGATGGTTGCTTTGTGAAACTTTTTCATCCCAACTAGTGACCTTTGATCAACAGCGTTTTGCAAGATAACTGAATCATTCTTTGGGAAAACATTTCGGGCAATTGAAGTGGGGCTATACCGCAAACATGGCAACTCTAATGGGGAAATGATGATTCAGCATGATTAACCATCAAATTAACCATGACTAACCATCAAAAGTCATCAAGTTGAGCATAATTAACTACAGTAGCATTTTCACTGTGTTTAACTATCAATTAAGCATATTTAAACATCGAATTAAGAATGCTTAAACATGATTACCCATCAACATTTTTCCAATGTTTTCCATCCGCTCTGCGCTGCCGAAGGACTGGCATAGAACTGGGTCATATCGAAACAGAAGAGGTAGACGTCACAGATGACCAGCAGCCGCAGCAGCGTCGTGTTGTACCATGGACCTGTGGAGAGATTCCTTCTGGGAACTCGAACATGCCAAAACGAGACTGCGAACATCTGCGAACCATGTCTGGATTGAGAGGCAAGAGGCATTTATTCAGTTTAAGAATTGTTATAATTATATATATATATTATGATGATACATGATATTATAATATATTCAGAATTATTTATATAGATACATGCAGATCATTCTTGCGAGTTGATACACAATAAGACAATTGACCTAAGATTGACATATTTCTTCAGCCGCTGGGCACAGGACCGTATACGCAAACCCATTGCGAGTTCACCAGGTTGCAGCCAACTGGTCGGGGTGTGGATATTATTGTGGTGGTGGGTACCTGTGGGTACTTAATGATATAATTTGATCCAGACCCACACCCTAATCTGGATAACAAGTCCAATCCAGCCAAAAAGACAGGTCCTCTGCGCACATTCCTAATGGAAACAAACACCAGACATGAAACTACGAAACATGTTCAGTCTTTGAAACCCAGAATCTGACCATCTCAATCAATCTGAATCAATCTATATAATGTCCTATATTGAAAAAACATATTCACAATCATCATTATCATCATTGGAGACCCTGTACTTCCCAGTCCCGGTTCATTCGTTTACGTCCAAGCTGCTGAACAAGAAACCCAAGCCACAGAGGAAGAAGATACCTGCTGGGCATCCCATGATGCCACTGGGCTTGGTAGCTCCGCTACATGGCTCCCAGCATGCTGGGAATACGGGGATGAGACAAAAATTGGGGCCATCAACCATGACTCGTGTTCCGTTCCCGTGGTAAATATACATGGCAGTGTGTCAAAACCTTGTACCCCTGGTGAACATCAAAATAGCTGGTAAATAGATGTTCATTCCCCTAAAAATGGTATTAAGAGGTATTGATCCATAGCCACATGTCAATGGGAATCATGATCGGTAAGATTGCTCATATATTTCAAGACACGGACCAGAGATTTTTGGGTGCCCTATTTTCACAACTGGATGGCTGGTGCAAATGACGCAAACTGTTTCTGGATTATTGGATTGGACGTTTCACCCAAAATGCCACAAAAAGCAACACAACATGGAGATGGCTCCAACTTTCGGTCGCAAACCACCCATTCGAATGGCACTTTTTGAGGATCTCGAAGCATCGGTTTTGAGCTGCCAACTTTCACCCATTTTGGCCAAGCTCCGGTGCTGCTTGGGCACAATGCACAGCATAGTCCACAGCATTTCGGGCGCGACCACCCAGAGATGGAAAAATCGAGTGCTTCAGAGTGCCCCTTGCGACTTGGAATCATACCCTCCACCCTTCCAACACACAGAAAAAACCGTGGTAAACAGCAGGGGATTTGAACACATCACACTGAGACCATAACTAGGGGGTGTTTTTCATATTATATAGATTAGTTTCCCAAACTAATGCTAACTAATTACCAGTAATAGTGAAGTTCTTGGTGAGGTCCTGAACATGTGCCCCATGTGCCCAGCATTTTAGAGTGGAGAGCCAAAGGCATGATTCCATTCCAAAAATGAATCTGTCAATGAGATGTACGCATGTGTAAACTACCCAAGTAGGGGATGAAAGTTGATGAACGCACCATTTGAAACCCAATCCACCATCGGCCAAACAAGTTTGTTGAATCCAATTCATTGTTGGCAAGCATCATGTGAACAGTTTCCCAAACACTGTTGGTTGATGGTTATTCGAGGTTCTATATATACTATATTTGGTTTCGAGGGAAGTATCATAATCCATCATGGGAATCCCTAAGAATCCCTATCAACTATTCAGAAGAACGATTTCACAATAGGTTTTGGAAAGTGCTCATGTATATATATATATATATATATATATGTATATTATCAGTATATATATATATATACTACAGTATATGGAACTACAATTTTTGTGGCCGCATCCCCAGTGCTTTCTCAAAACCCAGACCTCGAAAAGCGGTAGCGAAACTTGTTCGGAAAAGCTTGGCCCATCAGTGGCCCTTGCCGGCAACCTCGGAATGGGGGTTTCTTCAAATGGGGGTACCCAATAGCTGGATTCAGCTGGATGGTTTATGATGGAAAATCCTGTTAAATCCCGTAAAAATGGATGATTTGTGGATACTAGTACAGGAAAAACCCAAATGTCATGTTTTTCACCCATCAAACATCACTGTTTCTTCCTTCAAAGCGATGGGAGACCTGCAGGTCTGATGGAGCCCTTTCTCCGGTAGCATCACACATTGAAATGTTCCAGGTTCCAGTTGCCTGAACAAAAATATTTGTCATTGGGGACCATCCCAAATATGGTTGAACCCTTCCAGTAATCCCCAAAAAGAGCGAAAAGTGCTTCCAGAATGGGATAAATGGAAAACAAACATGTAATTACCTCATATTTTCAGGTTTTCAACATCTCAACCACCATTTTCCAACTGTTCTATCTTCATAGTCTGGGAGGCCAAGCCCACCTTCCACCAGTCAGGAAACCACATGCTTCAGCCAGGTGTTGCCACACCAAGAGTTTCACAAACAGAAGCACACCGTAGTCTTCCTGGATGGGGACTTCATCATGAACCAATGGTGGATTTCTGTCATGATTTTATCATCAAAAAAGGTTTTGCCAACAAGATCCAACAAACATATTTTACATGGATGCCTGGATCTTTGAATTCTCTCAATATGAGGGATCTGCCTCCACTTTACATGAAACATGGGGAACATGATGACAAGCCATGACATGTTCATGGATTTATCACCATTTTTTTGATTTTTTTTTGAGAAAAAGAGGACTGACTAGACCAAAAACCTACCAGCCAGGGCCAACCATCGTCCAAATGGGAGGATCCTCCTTGATAGACACTTACCATTGGATTGGAGACATCTCGAATTTTTCGGGGTGAGCATTCACCAACACACATTTCACCAGGAAAACAAACAACGAAACACCACCCAAACCATCTGATTCTTCAAGATTTCAAACTCAGGGACCACTGTTTTTCTCAGACATGGGCTGTCCTTGGAGCCAGATGCTGGGATCAAAAGCATCAGCAAAGTGTAGCACCTCAATGGACCAGGAAAGTATCCGAGAAAACATTGCTACTGTTAGACTGTTAGGCCTTTCTTGATACACTTGCTACATCCTGTTGCTAGATCAGGATTGGCAAAAAAAAACATCCACTTTCCAGAAACCAAGTCCAACCTCTTCAGCTCGAAATCTAATCAAATCAAATCAAATCTATCTGGATTCAATTAAAAAATCACCAACCTGACACAATATGGATGTTTCAGAAGATGCCCACCAAACATCTGGGCAAATTCGAATAACCGCAACCCGGTCATAGTAACCGGTCAATGGTGCGCTTGTACATATCCCGATGATTCGGTAGCCATGGATTCGGGCGGTTTGCCAACCCTTTTAGTTTAGTAGTGGCAATAAGCATAGCAATGAGTAAGTAGTAACAATAACATATTATAATCATAACATATCATAACAATAGTAATCATACTATAGTTGCTAGTGACTGCTAGTGCCAATAATAACAGTCATCATAACAATAGTAATAACATGTAATAACAATCATCATATGGGAGACACTGGGTGGGAAAACCTAAGTTGAATTCGCCCATCCAGAGTTGTAAAAAACACCGAGGGGCGCATAGTTGGTGAACATCATGCCGAAATGGAACCTCATCAAAATCGCCGGCCGCGTCATGCCGTTTCGGGCAATCCATTGTGCGAAGTGATTCAAGCGATGTCCCACGGACATGAGCTGGAACTTCTCCTGCTGTTGCTGGTGGTTCTTTTGATATACATTGATATAGCCTCTGGTAAACTAACATAGCTATTGAACATTGCCATAGAAACAGTGGATTTACCCATTAAAAATGGTGATTTTCCATAGTTACGTTAGTTCCCCAGAGGGTACCCAAACATTATTGCAGGGTTGCCTTTGGGGGGTTTTAATTCTCCATTTTTCCTGGGATGCTTCCCTCCATAATGCATCGTTCAAAGGAAGGTGAGGTCGGTATACTGAGAATCGTTTCCAAATGTAGAAACTAGTATATATATATATAATATATATATAAACCTACATGGCTAGTTCCGGGATTTCTCAATCATTATTTTCCCATACTTCCCCATGTCTTTCCCAGCTATAGATCTCCATGGTCCATTTTGGGTGATGTCCCGTACATAATATATGCAATCATTTTGCGATGGCAGTGGGATTTGCCATAATTTGCCCAGTTAGAACCGGTTGATGTTCCACAATGGCTGATGAAATAAGGAACACTATAGAACAATCATGGGGGAATCAGGCAAATATACCCTCAGGTGGGTAACATAGCTATGGAAAATGTCACACGTATAGATTCATAGCATAGATGATTTACCTATGAACATAGGGTACTTTCATGCAATTTCCATGTTTTCCAATGCTATCTTAAAGACCAGAGGGTAACTGTAACACCAAACAGTGCTCCTTTGGCAAATTGAAGTAATCTCCATTCCAATCCACTGCTGCCATAGCTTTCCAGGAGCGGAAATGCGAGCTGGATGGCAACGTCTAGATGTGTTGCCTCCCAGATCTTCTTTGCGTATTCTTCATTTCTTTAGATCAAGGTTCAACATTAGATCTGGTTGATGGTTTCAACATGTTTCAACCTTGCTGAAAGGATATATATATGTCCCCTTTTTTGGGGTGAACATTTGATGCATTGCTGCATGTTTGACAGCAACAGAAGATTCCTTCGGCATCTCCAGCCTCTCCAAAGATTTCAACAGGTCATGACACATGGAAATGCCCACAGGATCCATGAAGAACTCTGCATGGCAGCATCGAAGCGAGCCAATGGCTTCCGGCGTCCTGTGGCTTCAATACATCTGCAGTCCATGCTTTGGTTGATCTATATAATGCAATCTTTACTTGGGTCTAACCATATATCATATATCCATGTAAATCCCCATTTTACTAGTCATATCCACATGTCCCAGCATGGCTCCACATCTTTGCTTGTGAACAATCCCACTCTTACCCGCTGGTAAATTAACGTAGACCCTGGCAGTCATCGGGCTTGGAAGACTAGTTTCCATTCAACATGGGTGATTTTCAGGGTCCAACTGTTTATTTACCATAAATTATCTGAATCAGGGTATTCCCATTACAAAATTTACCATTACAAAATTGGTGATTTCTGGTCCAACTGATTATTTACCATAGGGTACTTGGTGGCTCATCTCACTTAGTAAATGGGTTATAACCCCAGTTATAAATGGATTAACCAAAAATTTTCCCCAGAAATTCTCTCCAAACCTACGCAAAATTTGGCCCATATGAATCTCCCAAGCTCCAAGCCATCAGAAGCAAGCCCTTCTCCATGAAGGTTCGCACCACTCCGATACGCACCTGGGGAGCGCGAATCCGCAACAAGGGGAGAACAACTCCGATAACAGCGAAGTTGAGGCAGATCTGTTGGGATTTATGGAGGTTATAACAGGTTATAACAGGTTATAACAGATTATAACTATAGATAACTATAGTATCTAGAATTGATGGGTTTCGAATGTGTATAAAGCAACTTTATAACTGGACACCACCATGAAATTGATACACATGGAGATCTACGAAGGATAGAATGGGGGATATACGTGGGATAGATTTTTTTTTTTAAATAATCCTTTAGATATTGGTCCTGGTATGTGTATATAATTATATTATACATATGATATGTATACACACTATCAAAGAATATCAAGCATATGATGTATCTGGGTTTGATCAACATAGGGGATAAAACCAACCATTTGATGGTGATATTTTGTGGTATGTAACAAATGGATATTGGTAGGGTACAACCAACCATCTAGTGGCTTAGCCAAAACTGAGGATGTTCCTTTACATTCCAAATTGGCCATTTGAATACAGAAAGTGAGGATCAACCGTCAAATTTGGGGGTACCCTATTTTCAGACGAACCTAAATATGGCCACGGGTTCTATCTCAGATGTCAGGGACAACTCATGTGTCACTTAAAAATCGTTGACGATCCAGTAGCCGAGGACGGCATACCACATCTGAAATGCTACGGCAATCAACGGAAGCGGTAACGATTTTAAAACCCATGATGTCTGGTTTATCAGATCATTGGCATTGGGAACTTTGTGTAAAACCAACTTTAGTTGGTTCATACTTCAACTTGATATTCTTATGACTCAAACTCATGGGGAAACAAAGGGGTTGATGCACTCCTTTCGTTACGCTTCTGGGCTACGGCTCAAAGAACTCTTCAACCCATGGTTCAATCGCGTCTTGCGGCTGGACATTTCTTGTTTATCCTTGCTTATGGCGCAAAAAAGAAACTGAAGATTGGTGACCACATTTTCACCCATTTTTATCTCCCAATAGATAATCATTTATATAGGATTTGTTGGTTACATCCATCAGTGTTTCTTGTTGGTTCCAATGCTGAAATCCTCATGGGAATCCCGATGCATTTGAAGGTGAAATGCCCAAGTTTTACCGACCCATTTTTTCACGGTTTCGGGAATCTCCAAGTAAGCAGTGTTCGAACATAGATTATGATAATACCCACTATATAATATATAATATATATAAAAATATATTCACATATTCAGTAGTATAATCCCCGAACTAATCATCAATCAACAGATGGTTTGAACATTGCTCAAATGATAATCCCGGTATATCCCAGTGATATCCCAAGTATATCCCTCTGATACCCCATTAAATCCCATGAAATCCCTGTTGATGATTCAGGGTAAATTATATATAGTAATTCACTAACCTGACAAGTTTGGCTATTTTGGTTATTTTGGGATAGTTACATCCCCAATACCTTCTGGTAAACATACAAAAAACTATGGAAAATCATCATTTTTGATGGGTAAATCAACTATACATGGCCATTTTCAACCATCATAGTTTCGCTCGCCTCATCTGAGGCAATCTGCGCCGCAATCTGTCCGCTACCGAAGCTCATCACAATGGCAGCAGGGGCCATATCTCCCTGGCGGAAAAACAACGGTTTTAAAACACGTCTTTGATGTGTGTCTGATGTTGTAATATGTATGTATGTCAATGTATGTATGTATGTATGTATGGATGGATGGATGGATGCATGCATCATGTTATGGTAATATGTATCATGCTTATAATTATATAATGTTTATTAATGTTGTATCTTAATGTTGTATTTTAATGTTGTAATATGTATCCTGTTGTAGTTAATTAATCTTGTATAATTCATGTTATATTTTTTCTCCGAGGCTTTGATGTGTTGTATGATGTTTTAATGGCTCAACCCCCCACCAAAAAGTTCTCAGCCATGAGTTGAAACATCTCTAAAGCCACTGTAGCAGGCCTGAGGGTGAAGGAAAATCTCCGGTTGTTTACGCGGATTTTTCTTGTAGAATTGGAACGGATTGGAACATTATATATATATACACATACATGTCTGCATCAGGGGATACATGGGAATACTGCAGTCATTGCTTTCTCCTTAAAGAGGATGCACCATTTGATCTTCTTGAATACCCATTTTATGAGCTGAAGAAAACAATCTGATAGAGACACCAAGGAGCAGATTTGCGCGATCTTGGGGGGTTGTGGGTCAACATTTGTCCTAGCACCATTTTGCGCAAATGGGGCCCGCGGACAATTGCCTGCTTGAGATTGGGTGAGTTGGTGTTATTGGTCACTTTGAAGAGTGGCAAGTTGAAGGACTTGGAGTGCTCAGGGCCTGCAGCACATGGGAGCCAGATTTTGGACCAATCGCAACATGAGAACACTTATGGTTCAACTCCTATGGTTGAAGGCTGACATCTTTCCGGCGAACACTTTTTTGGTGCCACAATCTGACATGGTGAACAAGGCCCTTGGGCCACCCTGCCTGTGAAGCACTTTCCCCATGACTTTGGACACTGTTTGCACGCGCAATCCTTTACGATGCAGCTGTTGCTACCTGGCAGCGACTGGGGCAATCCTCTGCGCCCAAGCATCCAAGCCATGAGTTGAAACCATCTGAACTTTGGTGGATTCCCGTAAGTTGAAGGGACCCATCTAAACTGTAGAGTATGAGAATATACCATAGATTAATGATTATAAAATATTATAAATTCATCTCCGCCATAGCAATCCTTCGCCAAGCGTAGCCACTGAAAACCACAAGTGGGTCCCCCGCAATCTGCCTGTGTCCGCGACCAAACTGAAGGTTTGTGCTGGATTGCCGATTGCCACCTGCGTCACCAAATCTGCTTGTGACTGGGACAACAAATCAGGTTTTGTAAAGTCAACAACTACATTTGT
>CAMXCT020000669.1:629587-642087 GCA_947184155.2 Cladocopium goreaui | reverse complement strand
AAGAATAGGTCTGATGGTTCTTCAGTGGAGAGCAGGTCTCGATCCGCGTCTGGCGATGGCCAAGGTGGGACCAATGAAAAAGGGATATCAGGCAGACATGGAGATTTAGCCAATGAGATGTGGAAAACAACACTTTTTGAGACATGAGATGATAATATTATATATATATAATATTTTGTATATAGGGTCTAAGCAACCGTGGGAACATAACAATTAGGGATTGGTTCTGTTTGACCCTGGTTGATCCGGATCTGAATTCCATGGGATTACCCCAAACCCACTGATAGAACTGGTATGATAAGACTGGATGATTACCCATCCCCAAATCATTATCGTAAAATTATGATCAATAATTACCACTGACTGATCATTATTTTACCACATTCTTTACAATAGACTGGGGGCATCCCATGGCATTCCCATTTTAAGACAAATCCATCAGATTCATCTACCTAGACCATCGGTTTGTACACACAACAACGGTGTCATCTTACGATGTTTTGGACGTTTGGATAATCGTTGGAGCCTGCTGTACGTCCTTCACCAGGATTGCGTTGGCGAATCCCAAGACCAAAAGAGATATGGAGTTCAGCATCATACCTGGTAGCGGTCCAGGAACCTTCAAAAAATGGTCAAAACCCTCCGGATCGGAAACGATCGTTCTCCATGTGTTTGGCGTTTTATGATTTATCATAGACCCTGGGAATAGCTGAATTTTGAGATGAGAGTATATAAAGTCTTCCAAGCCCTTATTTTGTGGGGTCTATGTTACAGTAGTTGGGGGAAAACAGATTTCTGTTTGCTACAAAACATCAGCTTCAAAAGAAGGTTATTTTTTCTGTTGATAAGCTGCACTAGAATCTCAAAGAGATTGGACACATTCCGCCTGGGGATTGAAGACTGGATCTCGCAACGTTTTTGGACCCCCTATACGGCCCCCTGCCATTTAGTGAGGTCCAATCTAGTCTGAACATCTAGCTTTGGTCATTTGATGTCATCCCTGTCCATCCAGGTCGCTAAACTATGTAGGCCTTTAGGCCTGCGCCCTGGTTCACTGAGGTGTCTTCAGCTTGGCCCGAAAGATATCCCCTTAGAAAAGTTGAGGCCACACCTCAAACATTCGGGAGAATAGTGAAACCGTGAAACCACATGGAAAAAAGGGCAAAAAACTGCGAAATCCTGTTTTTAGCTCATTTTCCGCAACCACCATTTTCTCATGAGTGCTCCCGCTGTATATTTGCGTGTTTCGAGGCCTTGAGTCATGTAGGTCCTTCAAACGGCCACGTTAAACTTCTCCTTTGGACCGGATCCCACCATGGAACCGTTAATCACCTTTCGCGGTGTCTGTTTCACTGGTAATCAACCAAGGTGTCTGGGAAATCCCGAAACTAATTCGTGGGCCAAGGGGACTCATGGAACCTCCAGGATTTTCCATGTTGGGAGGTTATGGTTTTCTCTTCCCAGCCAATGGCGATAAAAAAGGGTGATGGCGCTCTCCACACCCCTGCGACTCGGCCCGGGCCCGGAAAAAGCACCTGCCAAAAGATTTGGTTCGTTTGTCGGATGCGCAGGATGCGCACCTCAGATCGAAAGGGGATCGTTGAGAGACACATCTCTTCCTCCATGTTAGTAGGTTGACCATCAACAATTGGGATTTAACATGGTTTAAACATCTAAAAATGTGTGTGTGTAGCCAACAATTAAACTATCGATTGGGTGATTGATTGATGGGCAAATGGGTAGATGGCTGCATGATTAATGATTGATAGCCGGCAGTCTGAGTAGATGGGTGACTGATGGGTGCTTAATTGAACGACTATATCATCGGAAATATCCAGGAAAAGATACCTATCTAGAAGTATCCAAGAAATATCTAGACATGTCAAATTCTATCTAGAATTATCAAAGCATAGATGTTTTCAAAAGAATCATCACAATAACACCCACCAAGGCAGCATCATTACCAAGGAGTGGATACAAAACAGACCACGTGCTTGCTGAACATTGGCCGAGTTTGTGATTTTGCCTGCAACAAAAAACATTGAGAACAGGCAAGAGGTCGACCACTTCCCTTCTCCCAAGTTGTCCCCTCTTAAGGCCTTTTGGATGAAAAGAGCGGGTTCACAATTCTCATGTCAAAACTCTATGACCCAAGGGGGTCCACGGGGTTGAACAGTCTAGAAGTCTTCCTCGGAATCTATTCATCGTGCCACGTTGATGCACTTTCCATGTTGAGATAGGCCACCCCAAAACTTGATGATCAGTTACTATATGTTCCCATTAAATGACCAATTTAGGTGGTACCCTCTGGTAATGACTAACATAGCTATTGAAAATGGCTATAGAAATAGTGGGTTTTCCCATTAAAAATGGTGGATCTTTCCATAGTTTTGTGTATGTTTACCAGAGGGTATACCGTATATTTTCAGACCCATGTTGCATCCCACCGGACTTCAATCGGAAAAACTTCGCTCAGACCTTGCGATGAAAATTCAAACTGTTGCGAATCTCAAATATACCGCAGCCCAAAAACAACATGATATTCACTTGGGTAGCAAAATATTGTAGCTCAATACCCTCTGGTAAACTAACATAGCTATGGAAAATCACCATTTTTAATGGGAAAATACACTATAAATGGCCATTTTCAATAGCTATGTTAAATTACCAGAGGGTAAACCAATAATAAACCAACCATATTCCATATCTGGAAACCCTACCTTTCATTTTTGTTTAGACATTCTTTCGAGTTCCCAAATGGGATATCCAGACTACCTACCCAAGCGCTGCGCCCAGGGGCGGGATTTGATCGGTTTAGTTCGTGAATGACTTGAGCCAAGACATGCCAAGACCGAGAATGCGTCCAAAGAGATAGTAGTTAGATGGACATTCCAAGCGATTTTTGCGATTGCAAGAGGTTGCAAGGGATTTTTTTCATTTAAACTATCTAACACATCTGGTCAATGCAAATGATTTCAAGGCATCAGGCAGAAACGGGTCGTGATGATGCACACAGATGTGCCAAAGCCGCCAAGTCTGACCCGAAGAGTGGCTTTGCATGAAGCTTGTTTACTTGGTTCTTCAGCGTTACCATTTACAGTGTGCGAAACTCAAGCTTATAAAACATCCATTCACCAACCGTTTGGGGCTCAGCAAAAAATCCTTTTATATCATCCCTTAGGAGTATACCATAGTCCCAACATGTCCCAACAGACCTCAATCATTGGGTCCTGATCCTGCAGATCCCCATGAAATATCATGAAATCCCCACCCGTCTACCGCCTGCGCAGCTTGAGAGCATGGCCAGGAAGTAGACCCAACTCCTGCGGGATTCGGAGCCTGGTGGGCTCCACCAGGGGATGTCATAGTGTTTTTTTGGGATGTAACTCAGAAAATATGGAAATATGAGAGATAAGGTGTGATGATGTGCCGAAAAAAAGGGGTGTGAATATTCCATAGCTATGTTAAGCTACCATAGGGCAATTGTGGAAAAATACCCAGTTTATCCCATTCAAATATCTTATCATACCTTATCAGCCAAAATCAAGATGAAATGGGGATTGGTTTAAGGGAAAGCTTGAAGGAAACACTGATAAACATGATGCGAAAATCCATGGAACATCCGCGGAACATCCATGGAAGAGCCTCCAGTCTTTCCCAAGAAAACCAACTACATTGACAAGATGAAATGGGGATTCAATCATATCGCGGGTGCTGCAGGAAGATTTGGCGATTTTCAGGACCGGGACCTGGGTCATAGCGGTCCATGAGGAAATGTTGGATGATTATGATCGTCATTTCCAACCCACAGCCAGGTTTTTTTCTTTTCTCTGAGCATCAATGGGTTTGTCCATAGACGAAAACAGCCAGATGATCCTGATAGACACAACGGAGATTTCGATCTGGGACATTTTATACACCATCGATGGTTTGTCATTGGGATGGCCGCCATGGCCAGTGGGATTCACCAAGCTTGGGCCTTGATCTGCCTCAGGGGATCCGGGACCTATCCGCCGATCCCGCACCTTGAAGTGATGGTCTTCCATGCAACACATGGTCTCAAGGTCGTGATAGCCCGCCATCTGGTGACCGGCCAAGGGCTACCCGGAACATGGTCACTCCTAACACAGTAGGCTATCGGCTATGGCGGTCTCCTCAGTTCCTTAGACTATCAACGAATCAACAAATAGTCCGCTTTGGAGGTTCACCACGATTTCTCCTGCAACTGCTCAACTTCCCAGAATGGAAACAAATCATAACAAATCTAGGGTCCCTGAGAACACCAAAAAAAAGGGAACATGTCTGAAATGTCTCGGGACCCCTAGTAGATCACGAGTTTCCTTGACAAATCTACTAAGTAGGAAAACGCGGAAACTTGATGTTTATATACCTACTCTACCCAAATTTGAGAAAATATGGTCGTGTCCAAAACAACATATCCCACGGTTTGATGGTCAATTTTTTCCTCATTTGGGGCCCATCCCCAGTTCCTGAACAACTCCCCATATTGCTCGCCATACCATCACATTGTTGGTTGAATCATGAACAGTTTGCAGAACATCCAATATCATCTTACTTTATATATAATATACGTTGCACATATAATATGTCCATGAATTTTCCACTATATCCCAACTGATCCCAAGTATATCCCCAACTCTATACAGCCCTTGTCAGGATTTTTCGCCTGTAGATGCTTGGCGTACTGCATCAGCCCAGATTCTTCGAGAAAACTCGTCACTGGCCCACCAGATGCACCCTGGCGACACTCCGCTGGTGACGACATAGGAGGCATTTCTGAAAGAAATCTAAAGGTTTTACACTATTCTAAGATGACAGTAAGGTGTGAAAGGGAAAACTATATAGATGTATACAATGGAAGTATATGGATACAATTGTGTATCAATTCACTAGCATCCGTTTAAATCGTTCTTACTATTGATTGCATACTATTCTGCTGGCCTTTGCATTCTTGTATCAGTCTCGATTGTTCGTTTGTTCGTGCGTGTGATAGATGCAGCGGCACATGTCTGTGCGAAGAATCGGTGAGACACACTCTGACCGCAAGTGGGTGAAATACAGAGGGCTTCTGCTGGTTTCAGAGGATATTCAAGGCTATTTCATGGTATTTCATATCCTACGAGTCAAAACCCTTCAAAACCCTACCTTAGATGGTTTTTCTGGATGTTAACTATTAAATCTGGATGTTTATATCCCCAGTATTCCCCAGTCATCTGGTCATTTCATATAGGTAACTTGACCCATGGCTAAATCCTTGGTGAACTCCCCAGAGAAGCAACCCAGGCCTCACTTCCTCTCGGCCTCACCTTGGCGGTTGTAGTTCTGCTGGCACCATGGATTTTCTTGGTCAAGACAAGACAGAAAACCACACTTATGCTTCACATATGCTTCACATGTACTTGTTTTTTTTTAATTTGGGGATAATTTTTTCCCTTGGGATGTGGAAAATCAAATATCTTGACTCAGCAGTTTTCGACCATTGACAGTGAGGTTCTGGTCGTCCCAGTTTCTGGATGCTGGCTATCACCCTCAACTGCCGCTCTGGTTCACGGTTTCTCCATGTTTCTACATGTTTCTACTGTAATAGGCCAGCCATTCCCCAGACCTTTAGCTTCCCACCCCCAGTTGCACCAGTTGTGCTTCGAGTTCGGCCACTCGTGCTCGAAGTTCCTGCCGCGTCTTGGACTCAGGGATGAAAAAACCCTACATCAGTCGAACACCTTGATATATACATACTACATAATATATCATATACGTAATTTATATATTTATATATCTATGGTAATCTCCATGCAACAAAAAGACACACAAACTTTATCACATGTTTTTCTGGGATTCTATACCTTTCCTCCATCGTTCAAAACGTCTCGCCTTCTGTGCATCGGAATCCGCCGCTGCCACTTTCTCCACGAAGTTGCTGAAGCCGCTGCGCGGCATGTCGCGGCACGCGATCTGAAGGGAGATCTTCCTTTGAGGATTTTGAGGATGGATTCTGAATGGATTCGATGGTTCCAAGGGTTTTTCGTATGCTGGGCTCATAGAGCTTGATGTGCATAATTGCAAAGCATGAGAAGCATGAATGCATCAACTGAAAGTGTCGCTCCCAATTTGGCCCGAAGTTGGTCAATTTTGCCTAGGTGCTGATCTTGAGCCAGCTAGTTGGCAGTGAACTGGTAACTACAGTTTCTCACTCATTAAAGTATATGAAAGTGAGTTTGTCTGTGAAAGACGGCAATCAATGCGCAAATACGTGCAACATTCTGCAACATTCCGCAGCTATTCTTGAACAGGCTTCATGGATTGATTTACTGAGATGGTTAACCAAGTGCTACCGCAGCCGAAAAAAAGCTTAACAACTGCTGGTTACCCTCTCGTTTGTTCAACATAGCTATGGAAAATTGCCCATTTGTAGATGACTTATGATGATTTTAATGGATTTTACCTATTGAACAATTGTGGTGTTCCGGTGTTCCATAGTAACGTTGAATAACCAGAAGGTAATAGCTACAATCAAACCCTGGATATCTATCTCCTCGGGTTCTCCATCCACTTACCAACCAGTTGGCTGAATACCCTCCAGCAAACTAACACTTTGCTAAGCCATGGCCCATTTGAGTTCAATGATTTGCAGTACCACAATTTACCAACTCAAAATGGTGATGTTCCAGTTCGCAAAGTTTCAAATTACCACCATATGCGACAATCCCTAATAAATTTTGCATTACATTCCAATTTCTTGATGTTTAACCACCATGTTTCCAATTCATCGGTATACATCGAAAAAAGCATGTCCCGGCCCCGATTCGCGAAGCCAGATTTTCTTAGCAAAGGATCAGGTCAAAGCTACCAGAGACGGTCTCACCTGGCTGAAAAAGGACGTGGCACTGGAAAATCCCCCAAGTTTTGGCGGGAAAAAAGTTGGAAGAACATCATCTATACAAATCGATACAAGGGGGATTTTCTAGCCACATTTAAGATTAACCATGATTAACCCGGCGCGAAAGTCCAGCAATTCCACCATCAAAAGTAGCACTCGCCTTGATATGCCTTGATAGTCTTGGAGCCACCGGGCATCAGTATTCAAAAATCCCATGGGTTTTGACATTTATCAATAACTTCCGTGGGTTCCTAGACTCGTCGTTTTTCCACTTTAAATCCAACACTTAGCCTAGAAACCAACCGAACTCCGTGGTCGTTTGCGGGACCCATCACCAGTTTTCATCAGCTTGAGCTCGGTTCACATGTGACTCAGCCGCCTGGTTGGAGGATCACCTCGCAAGGTGCCAAGGCCCTGAAGTGCAGCACGTCGCCTGGGATTTGAATGGAAAAATGATACTTTGGACCATCTATTTACCCTCTAGATTTAATGGGATGTCATGGAATTTATTGGGATTGATTTGGATTTACTGGGATTTAATGGGATGTCATGGAATTTATTGGGATTGATTTGGATTTACTGGGATTTAATGGGATGTCATGGAATTTATTGGGATTGATTTGGATTTACTGGGATTTAATGGGATGTCATGGAATTTATTGGGATTGATTTGGATTTACTGGGATTTAATGGGATGTCATGGAATTTATTGGGATTGATTTGGATTTACTGGGATTTAATGGGATGTCATGGAATTTATTGGGATTGATTTGGATTTACTGGGATTTAATGGGATGTCATGGAATTTATTGGGATTGATTTGGATTTACTGGGATTTAATGGGATGTCATGGAATTTATTGGGATTGATTTGGATTTACTGGGATTTAATGGGATGTCATGGAATTTATTGGGATTGATTGGGATTTAATGGGATATATGATGGATACCCTCTGGTAATCGAAGGTGGCAATGGAAAACCTACTAAAAAAAAAATGATTTTCCCAGTTACAAGCATCCATTGGGTTCCGGGATTTTCCGACAAAAAAAGGCGTCAGCCATCAGAATTGGTGATCTCAATGAATTTCTAATGGATTTTAGTCGATTTCTCCACCTCATTTTATGTAACATTAACATGGTTTAACTGTTTAAACCACTAACATGATGTTTTGAGGAGGATTCCACCATCAAAAGAACACATCACGAATGGTGGAATTGTCATAACCTTGCCACAGAGAATGATTTGATAGACTGATTTAATAAAGCATCCAAAAGGGAGATTTAGGCGATAAACATCTATAATATTCTATAATATCACATTCAATGGCTTGATTCAAGAGGAACATTCTTCCACTATAATTGCGTGAAATCACTACAAGACGACGAGACTGTCCAAAGACAGATGCACCGAAGCCGCAACACAACGTGTAGTTCCTAGGAGAAAATTCATGGCAGGTTTCAAGGAGATGGCTTATGATTTGATGGCATATGAAAGAGAGATACCCTGGTTGCTGGATCTGATCTCCGATTTGTAAGGTGCTTGCTTGGGGGATGGGCTTACAATTTCCGTCTACACTCAGAAAGTATATCACCTCGACACTCTGATTTGGCTTTGTCTGAACATAACTGGTTGGTGGTTGAGCCACCCCTCTGAAAAATATAAGTTCGTCAGTTGGGATTATGAACTTCCCAATATATGGAAAATAATCCAAATGTTCCAAACCACCAACCAGATAAGGTACCCAAAATTCCCATGGTTTAATCCAAAGCATCTTCACCTTTCAAAGCATCCATTGAGTACGTCCCCAAACATATGTGCACATCACTGCACCATCAAGTGGCTGGGATGATCCCCCCATAAGACATACGGATTCCATCAGATTCCAGTGGATTTCCCAAAAAGGGAAGATTTTACCCAGTTAGCTCAGCAAACCCAGAGGCACCCCTGGCATGGCACCTGCTAATGCCAGTTTCACCTGAGAAAAGCCAAAAGTTTCGAGCTTGGTGCCTCAACAGCTGAAGGGTCAACCGTAAAAATGGCCCAGTTTAATAGCTCAAATGGGGGTTTAACAAACCAAACATGTTCTTGAATCAACAAAGATTGTGCTCAATCAGCAAATTGTTGGTTTTACCAACAAATACTTGGGGTTTACCAACCCAAAATGGTGTTTAACTAACAAACAATGGTGTTGAACAGCTGTTATTCAACATCCAAAGTGGTGTTTAACCAACCAAAGTAGGTGCCTATGAACATAGCGCATAAACTTCGAATTAACTACAATTTCAACAGGGAAAATTAACGCGGTTTGAAGGTCCATTATTTTCAACCAGACCCAAAATTGTCTTTAACCAGCAAACATGTGGGCTTCGCCAGTGGCAAGGGGTTGAATTTGCTTGCCTTGCCAAACTGCAGATTCAAAAAAAAGACATGGCTGGCAGTTTAAGCCCCGAAGGTATGCTCCCAATCTGCCAATCATCATCAAAAGCAGAAAAAAATGTGATTTTCCCGTCAAGAATGGTGATTGTCCATTAAAAAATGGTGATTTTCCATAGGAAATGGACATATTGACTTAGGCCTGGGCCGCCCAGAAGGATTCCGTTGGAGGCGTCCACCGGCTCGGAAGGGACGTGGGTGCCCTGGACATGGAATGAGCTGATGATTCCAAGTGGGAAAAGCCATGGTGCGCAGGGGTCAAGGGACCACTTTATTTTGGGATCTATGAAATCTATGAAATCTATGAAATTTGTCTTGGAAAAATCATTTTTTGCAGATCCGATCTGTTTTTTGTTCACCTCCTCTGGGTGTGATGTTGGTAATCATCTTGGCACTTGCCCCAATTTCCCTTCAGCTACGAGACTAGACAGGTGTCCGCCAGCCTGGTGACATCTCAGACTTCCCTGCAGCCCGGCGTGGGGCAGGTGCAACCTGAGGAGCAATCCAAAATTCAGTGCAAGATAAGGGGGGGGGCTTCCGAAGTCATGGGGGTCCCCCTAAATCATCCATTTTATTTTTGGATTTTCCATTATAAACCATGCAGCTATTGGGGATTCCCCATTTATATCCATTTATGGAAAACCCGGGCTTTCTTGCTTATCTGGGTGGCAAAGATGGAAGGCGATTTTAAACTCCTTCGCATCAGGTTGAAACGATATGAACCGCTGGGCTCAAGCGGCTCAAGGACCGATGAGGCATGACCACAGCGTCACTGGGCTCTTAGCCCTGGGATCCTTCACAGGAATCACGCCTGCTTGGACGCCTTGACGTATGTAGCATGGGAAGGGGTAGCCCAGGCAATAGAGAATAAAGTCCCGGGCATCCAGGAAAAGGCACAAAGAGATCACATATTTTTCGAAGGTCACAAATTTTTCAGCATGTCCATCTAATCCATCTGTTGTTTTCGGGCTCCTGGTTAGCAACCACAACAGCACTGGCCCAAAGGTCACCAAATGGCACAAACCCAAAGCTCTGGTGTAGGGGATGTGTTCATCCAGTTTCCGTACCACACACATTGCGGCCATGCGTGCAGAGAAGATGGCTGCAGCAGGTTTGCAACCGAGCAGGGCAAAGATGAAACCGCCAATCCACTGTGGGAAACACATGATCGGTGCCCAATTCATGACCAATCTGGCTGTGACACTCCCAACTTTCCTACATTTTTTCAATCCATCACTGTGATCCCTCACAATGACCACCTGACTTTCTAAAATCCATGTCAGGAACTGCAATACCATGGCCCTATGCGCCGGGGTTCTCAAACTTCAAACCGTCTTGAGCCCAAAATGATCTTGCACAAAGGATCATTCACAATGGCTTCAACATACCATTAAATATAATCGAAGGAAGGTTTAGAAGTCAAACTTCCGACAATATGGACAGATGAAAAGCAGAGATGGGCAGAGGCAGAGAGAAGAGAAGAGCAGAAGAGAGAAGATCAGAGAAGAGAAAGAGTCAGAAGTAAGAAGATACAGGTGCGCGAAAAGGTAGGAAAGTCGCGAAACACTGTGTTTTTCTAATGATTTGTGGCTCCGGAGGGTCGAAAAGTAGGCTCGCTAAAGCGGCGGGTGCGGAGCCATCTGGCCAGATGAGAGATGAAAAAGTGCACGCCGTTGTGGTGCGAAGCACATTTGTAAGTGAAAAAACTCAAAACACCTGACGTTCGGACCACTTTTGCACTTTTGGAAGTTGCGATGTCGAAAAAGTGCACGCCGTTGTGGCGCGAAGCACATTTCGAAGTCAAAATGTACAAAGCACACCAGGGTCGGACCACTTTTGGAAGTTGCGATGTCCAAAAAGTGCATGCCGTTGTGGCGCAAAGCACATTTCGAAGTCAAAATGTACAACACACACCATGCTCAGACCACTTTTGGAAGTTGAGATGTTGAAAAAGTGCACGCCGTTCGCGAAGCACATTTCAAATCAAAATGTACAAAACACACCACGTACGGACCACTTTTGGACATTCAGATCTCGTTTCACGTGGCAGGCGCAAGGGATTGTGCACCTTCTCAAACGTGAACAAAACGTGAGGGTTTTGTAGCATTTCCAAAAACGATGGCAGGCGTGGGACATTTGAAGAGGATCTGCAAAGATGCATTTGTGGCAGGCGCAGTACAAAAGACATGTTCATGAGAGATGTTAGGAGGTCAGGGCGTTGATTTCCTGAGAAGGGTTGCACTTTGGAGCATCAGATCTGTAGGTTTGCTAAGATGATTTTGCGTGACAGGTGCAGCACTTCGTATGACCTGGCATCAACTTTTCGTGGCAGGCGCAGTACTTTAGACAGGTGGAGTGGAAAGATCGCAAAACGCATTGGTACGAGGCTGTCAGCGCTGCACTCAACTTTCCATTTTTGAAGGAAGTGTCGCAGAA
Organism: Cladocopium goreaui; assembly: GCA_947184155.2. Classification (NCBI taxonomy): domain Eukaryota; class Dinophyceae; order Suessiales; family Symbiodiniaceae; genus Cladocopium; species Cladocopium goreaui. The sequence goes on along the minus strand of CAMXCT020000669.1, from coordinate 630,320 downwards.
TTGCTTTGTTTTTGATGTTGTCAAGTGTGAGAAATGAAGAAGTCTCGCAGAATTGCTTCGTTTTTGAAGTTGTTAAGTTCAAACATGAAGGAAGTCTCGCAGAATTGTTTCGTTTTTGATGTGGTCAACTTTAAAAAAGGAGGAGGTCTCGCAGAATTGCTTTCTGTTTGATGTGGTCAACTTCACAAAATGAGGAAGTCTCGCAGAAGTGCTGCGTTTTTGATGTTGTCAACTTGGAAAAATGAAGACGTCTCGTAGAACAGGTAGATAGGTAGATCCATATGATAGATAGATCGATAGATAGATAGATCGGTAGACAGGTAGATAGGTAGATAGGTAGATAGATAGATAGATTGATCGATAGATAGATAGAGAGATAGCTAGATAGCTAGATAGCTAGATAGCTAGATAGCTAGATAGATAGATAGCTAGATAGCTAGGTAGATAGATAGATAGACAGATAGATAGATAGATAAAGAGATAGACAGACAGATAGGCAGACAGAGAGAGAGAGAGAGAGATAGAGAGAGAGAGAGAGACAGTAGGCAGGTAGGTAGATAATCAGAGAAAGAGAGATAGATAGCTAGATAGATAGATAGATAGACAGATAGATAGACAGATAGATAGATAGATACATAGATAGATAGGTAGGTAGGTAGGTAGATAGTCAGAGAGAGAAAGAGAGAGAGAGAGAGAGAGAGGAGACATCAATCACCTTTCGATCCATCAGTGG